>JAVYIG010008535.1:0-88251 GCA_035222895.1 Strongylocentrotus droebachiensis
TCATTTCATATTTAAACATTAGTAGAAGAAAGAGAAACATAAAATGCAAAGACATAGATCTAGACCTACATCATATTTCTACAAATTGTTGAAATTACGACTTAAAATAGCAAAAATTTCACATGAACATGCAGCTCATCGAAATGAACAATTGGGACCCCTGCACTCCCACTCCAGCAAAGCATAGATAGAGAGTCATAGACCGAAAGCTTCAGTCTCTCTAATCGTCGGTTGTTCCACTGAGACTACGTCTGGCTCCACTAGACCTCCGATTATACAACAAATGTCAGTTTTATTAAAGAAATGACCCAAATCAGATGGTTATTGCTGTCTAAGAGAGTCAATGCTAATGCGCACTCCCTGCAGACAAAAAAGTTCTGAAATCAATTATCAACTTGATAATTGATTATTTTCTGAACTTACTGTCTGGTTGATAGAATAGTCTATCTCATGTTAATTCATTTTTTTTCATTGTATTCATCTAATATCTTATTTGTATTTTTGTTGTTGTTGTTTAGGTTCATACTACAGATCTAGACCACTCCAGCAAATTTAATTAGAGAGAGTCAATGCCTACTAATTACTAATAACACATATAACACACGTATAGGTATAGCGTTTTTCAAAATCTAGCGCAACGCGCCTTGTGCGCGAGAGCATTTCCAGACCCTCGAAATGCGTGATGTCACGCCTAATGCGTGAGATCTGCATAGAGAGTAAATGCTAATGCGTAATGACCTTTACTTTTAGCACTGCATACTTCCTTTGAGGCAGGTATTATTAGACCTATACACACCACACAATATTGCATAGACTGCCCACAATCAGGCCTAAAATAAAAACTTTGCGACCGACCCAAAAATCTGAAAATCTACGGCATTTTAAAAAGTTTTTTTTTTAAAACCGTTTTTTAGATTTTTTATTATTATTAATGAATAACAAAATATGTATTTTATTTGTTGGGATAAATGGGATATAAATGCATAAAATCAAATCTTTCCTAAATTCTCACTCGTCTTCTGCCCTAGTTTAAAAATCCTACTAGCATAAACATCTCGATCAACACAACATATTGCAATCCATGGATTATTATGAGGTGAAAATGTAATGATGACGCTGAAACACATGTATTAAAGCATTACAAAATGAGAAATATCAGCCAAAAGAGGGCGGGAAAAAAAATAAAAGAAGAAAAAAAAGTTCAAAACTGAAAAATATAGGCCCAAAGAGGGTGACAAAAAAAAAGTTTAAAAAAAAAACAACTTTTCCCACCGACCGACCCATGTTTTGGCACCCAAAGGGCAATACAACAGTTTTTATTTTAGGCCTCATGCCGATGCGGCTGTAAGCAAAGTTTGACAGTAGACTTACAATTTGAATTTTTAAAGTATTCTTTGTAACATCAGTAAGTTGAAAAAAATGTATTTTACTGCTATTTAGGTGTCATCAATTGTCACTAAAGTACCGATTTTTAGTGAAATCAGTAATTGAGTTCTGTACAGCGATGTTTGAAATGTTGAGAATCAAAAGCACAGCTTTTAATACACAGCCAGGATAGTCGAAGCTCCTATGTGAGCTCTAGTATACATATAATGAATGGTCATGAGTGCAATGGTACAAGATTTTGCGCGAGGTGACAGATAAGAGACGCTATTATTCAACGAGGCGCAGCCAAGTTGAATCGAGCGTCTCATCTTTCACCGAATGCAAAATATTGTTCCATTGCACGAATAAAGACCATTCACTATTTGTTTTATTCAACACCTCGGACGTTAACGGGCTTAAAACATTTTTCCTAGGCTTAAATCTCAGCGATTTTTTGTTTGTTTTCAATTGATGAAATTGCTGATAGTGAGCCGCTACCATGCGCTGCGCGTACCAACCTTTATGTTTATTGTTACGCGGAGTGCAATTTCGTTTGATCCTTTCGCACCATTGCACTCTGACGTCACTTAATTAGCTCACCATATAGGCCTACTTTGTACATCGTTAGTGACGTCAGAGTGCATTATCGTGCGAAAGGCTCAAACGGAATTGCACTGCTGGAGAATGATGCCGTTCAATGGTACTTTTAGCGCATGTCATGTGGTCAAGAATTGACCACACCACTCCATATTGCATAGACTGCACACAATCATGCCGATGCGGCTGTAAGCAAAGTTTGACAGTAGTGTAGGTGTCATCAATTGTCACTAAAGTACCGATTTTGAGTGAAATCAGTCGAGTCTTGTACCGTGGTGTTTGAAATGTGGAGAATCAAAAGCACAGCTTTTACTACACAGCAAGGATAGTGATGCTCCTACACACATAGGAGCATCACTATCAAAACAACATCAAAACAACATTCTGCATAAGTTGCACTCTTCAACTTTTATCGGGTCATAATCCTTCTTAATCTCAAACATTCCTTCTTCTTCCCTCCTTTCCTTCCTTCCTCGGCTATGTAGATGTATTTGACGTGTTCCGGACGACCACAGAACTTACTGAACATGTTTCTAACTTACAGGACATAGGTTCGATCAGGGAGGTCCCACCTCCCTGGTTTGATTAATGATCACGTTACTCTTAGGTTAGAAATAAGTTTTGGGTATGCTAGACATTATCTCGACGTCTGTCGACTTTATATGAGTAAGTTACAAGTAACGTGTGTCAACGATCGCATAACTTACTTACAACTTTTGGCCCGCATATATGTGGGACGTATGAGCTAAACGCTGGCATACATCAAACAATTTTGTGCATTCACAAAGTTTTCGATGACCTCACCGTACTACGACTTATACCAGCGTGCTTCAGCGCCCTCTTAACTTATACAAAACTTACCCATAAATTATTCAACGTACACCAGCATATTCGCCAAATTTTTCATACGCGTAGGTATACGCTGGCTGAGTTGTCAAGGTGTGACAGGGCCATAAGAAATCCAGCATCCCCAACTTGGCTTTCTTGTTTATCCCAAATCCAGTGTTCAATTCTTTATAACGCCCAATCTTTTGCTGTCTTTACAGATGCAGTAGATTTGTTTAAAACAGAGCTTTGATATAATCGGATGGGGTCTCTACACGCGATGAGCCTGGACATGTTTGTATCAATGAAGTGAGGGAATCCGGCTCTATCTTTACCTGCTCGCCCAAGGGGGGGGGGGGGGGGGGAATTCAGCTCATCAGTCATATCCACTATAGCTATAGCTATAGCTGTGGCGTTTTACATAAAGTTTCACATGAACTCAGCATTAGCAACTAATGGAGTGGTTAGTTCTGCTGACCAATCTTTTTGTCCAGTAATCAACAAGTCGGTCTCTCGACTGATAGACCGATACCGAAGGTCTCCTAATGGGCTCACAGTGGGACTCGGGCACAGAACTGGAAAATACATATCTTCCAGTTCTGTGGACTCGGGCGAAGCAGTCGCTTCAGTGACAATGATGGGTCTGAAGGAAACAAAAGCAAACAAATATTTAGACGAAATATCTATCAACTGAATATTATTTTATAACATATAATGTTTTTACTTATATTTGAAATGATGTCGAAGATTTTAAGACGATAACACAAAGACACAAATGTGTTGTGAATAAAGGAAGCGGTAATGGCTATTATATCTTCGACAATTCCTATAATTATTCCTTAATTAAAAAAATGATATGAGATAATATTCTAGAAAAATCTTTATTATTGTTCCTTCAATCTATGTATCCGTATCACTTATACATTGCTTTTGACTTTTAAACATTTCATTTCCAGAAATTCTCTCTTAACCTGGCCTTCATAACTGTACCCAGTTAAGAATTAAATGTGCTTACCTCTTTTGTACTTTCTTGAATGCTGTTCTCATAGGCATTTCTTCACTTGAATGCGAAGGAGAATGTTGCTCAGATTTGCCTGAAGATTAATAAAGAAAGCGAAAGAAAATGCCGAGATTGTTAAAAATCAGTTTTGGTGAAACATGAAGAAAACAAAAATCAGTCACAGAGAAATATTGGAAAATACAGAATCACTTGTTTGGCTGCCGTAAAACTGTGACACATGCATTGACGAGCACTTTTCATATTAGCTACCTGAGAGTTTTTAACAGTTTCTGTTGTTCTCATCTATGAAGCATTATGTATTGGATCTACCATATAATTGTTCATTTCATATGAACAAATTTGACCCACATTCGGCCAAAAGATCAATGAGGCATTTTGTGTACCTCCCACACAGACGACGAACGTTCGAGTGCACTAGAGCGTAACACCAAGGTACCGGACTCGTCGATTTTTATGAAATAGGGGTTTATTGTAGAAAACTGCTGAGAGAGTGAATGTCAACACCGCTGTGCGAGCGTGACTTGTCAACTCTCTCTCTCTCTCTCTGTCTCTCTCTCTTCCCTCTTCTTCTCCCGAAAAAAAGGAAAACAAATCAGGACATTATATATGTTAGTCTAGTAGATGCAGATGCACATCACAATGCATAAGTCCATTGTCATCCCTCCGTCTAAGATGGGCGGGATCACCCTGCAATATGAATACGCGATTCCTTCACTAGCAGATCGACCATGAATATTTAGATCTGCTCATAAAGCGAGTTCAGAATGCCACTAATTTGCTAAATTTCAGGAAAACTAAAGAATTCAGTGTCTCGTGAGAGATATAATCTAATCCCTACACACCTTTTTTGTAATAGATCGTCCATAATATCTAAATTCCCTTCAGTAAATTGCTGAAATCAACATAAAATGTGTCTTTTCCATCGCCGCGGAGCTGAGTCAAATTTGGTGGTCGAAATACGCACGGCTGCGAGCACGGTGTGTAAGCCTCATTGTCCGCTGTGTAATAACTTCGCTTACGCACTCGCACACATTATAGAGGTCATGAGTAAATTCATAAGACTGCTTTTCATTGGATTGAAATTGGCCCTAATTTCTCGACAACCAATCAAATTATGTGTAACATCAGACGGTAGGGGATTACATATCCTCTGTTTTGGCGCCCGAGCTGGCCCAATAACAAGTCGCAGTTACGAGCATTAGCTCCTTGAAGTACACAACCCCAGTGAAAAAGGCGAATTTTCACGTGACCTCCATAGAGAATTCACAAAGTAAATGATTGTTGTCCCCTTTTGAAGACGAAAAGGCCCTAATTTCCAGTGAACAAATCACTTCGAAATTGGTTTCAATGGAAAGAACAGTAATTGAATATGTGATTTCCACCCGAGCTGATGTGAAATCAAGGTTTCTTTTCATTGTAGGAGCAATTCTTTGCACACTTAGCGCATTTTCAAAGAAGATTTCACGTGTTGTAGACCGCGGAGCGAGTCCGCGTTTAGCAGATGCCCGAAATTTGTTCATATATGTTATTGCTTATATATTCCTCCCCATCTACTTCAGCTGTCAAGTTCATTGATTTCAGGTTTGTCGTTATACATTTTGCCTTGATCAGTTCATGTAGCGTAGAAAGAAAAGGGGGGGGGGGGAGGGGGAGGGGAGGGAGAAAGAGAGAGAGAGAGAGAGAGCTAGTGTGTGTGTGTATATGAGAGAGAGACACAGGCAGAGAGAGACACAGAGATAGAGAGAGACACAGAGACAGATAGACAAACAGAGAGATAGAGATAGACAGTCAAAAAAAGACAGACAGACAGACTGAGGAAGAGAGAGAGAGACAGAGAGAAAGATATATTTTATCCTACCATCAATTTTCTCTTAAAGGTACTGTGTCCCTTTTGCAGCCAACCTCAAATGCTGTAGAACTTTGCAGGAATTATGAATATGTCATGTCCTATCTGTGAAATTTAAACGTTAGCAGTGTCCTCATATTCAAATTATGCAAGGAAACCCGTTTACTTGCTAGACTTCACTGTCGGACACTATTGAGTGACTGACTGGCTTTTTTTCTTCTTTGGTAATAACATACATGAAAAGAGTTGTAAAGGGTACATGAGCATTTGTCTACATCAATAACCCACTTCTTGTGATGGCAAAGATTAAACTGATTGAATCTTTGCGCAGCATAAAACGTATGACCATTCAGTACAATTGTCTGAAAATCAAGACTATTACTTTTGGGCTCTATAGCCCTAAAGTCGATTTGACAACTCATAGTCGTTATTTTCCCACTTGAAGACATTAACAAGACCCGCCTTTTTTAGGGAGGTTCTTAATTAGTATTATCTTTCAAATGCAGTTGGAATTTAACTTTTTCATTTTTTTGGCCTGCAAATGGGACATAGTACCTTTAAAGCCTGTCCGTACTAGTTTGGCCAGGAGGGATTAGACCACCCAGCATGGTCACTGACAGGTGGTTATCTCATCAAATCAGCTCTCAATTAATATAAGAAAAAGAGGATCATGGGGGACCAGTGTTTGCTATAGAGGACGCAAGTAGCTATAAGTACTGCAGTGCATGGGGCTTTAAAGGCCCACTGCACTACTTGTAGCTACTTGTGCCCTCACTATATTAATCAATGCCTAATCGGTGACCATTGGTCCCCCATGATCCTCTTTTTCTTCTGTTAACTGAGAGCTGAGTTGATGAGATAACCACCTGTCCAGTGACCTTGCAGGGCGGTCTAATCCCTCCTGTAAACTAGTACTGATAAGCTTTAAAGGAAAGAGTTTATGCAGACTAAATGTAAAATTGGTGGAGCATCATTAATTGTCAAAGGGTGTTGTAGAACAGAATTACATGTATATTTCATCTTTATTGTGGGAAATTTCCTTGTAAACATGTTTCCATTCATTTAGATATTGCGCAAGTGCACATTTGTTTCAGTTCCGTTCTAAACCAGATTCCCAACTTTGCAACATAATAGGATTGGATATTGTTTGATTTACATGTAGTATGCTTTGTAAAGAGATCATATATACACTATGATTTTATATCCTTTTTTCAGTTATTTTATTTTAAATTTGAATTACTTCTAGCATTGTTAAATGTTTTAAAGTTCAATTAATTTGGTTGAATGATGTTTTCTGCAGGAGTAGGATGATCATATATTGAAATATTAGATACAAAAGATGAATGCTCCCCCCTATCTAAGTTGGTGTTTTTTAAAATTGTATTTATATTGACCATTATCATCAATAGGTGAAGCAAATGGGAGAGAATTGATTTGACTAACCTTAATAGCAAAATTTGCATAGAAACAGATAAATTGTATTATATTTCTGTTTTAAAATATTAGATATTCTGATACTTGAGAAAGGTATTGTGGTTTTGACCCTGAGATCTCATGCTAGATGTTTTTAGTCATTAAGCTTTACTACTGCTCTTGTTCTCAGGACTCCAGATTTTGACTACGATCCTTGCTATATCCTGAAATTATTATATATTATCAACATTATGTGCAGAAAGGGGTAAATTATATAATATGAACAAAAATTGTAAAATGTGTTCTGATGTATTTATTTTTTCTCAATTGATAATGGAGTGATTCTTGACAGGTTTTTTAAAAATCATGGTAAGGATAAAGGTAGTGAAAATGGTCTGCATCATTCCTGGAGATTAAATGATGTCAAAACAATACACTTCTCACCCTTTCTCCTTATTTTTTCCATCTTGTTCATCCCAGTGTTCCTGTTCACCATGTTACATGTGCTTTGATATTTTAAGAAATCATTGCATGGGATTGTCTCCTGTATCCGCTTGAGAGCACATTCGCTGACGAAATGCCCCATAGAAAAACACTGTATTAATACCATTCTCTAAATAATTTACAGGATCCCAGCCTACCGAAGATGGTTTCAGGAAACAAACTTTGAGAACTACCAGGAAAACCTTGAAGAGGAGAATTCACACCGCACCTCCTTCAAATACCCCCAACATTGTGTAGGATATGACAAGGAGATTATCGGTGTTATCAGGTCCCCCGAGGCACAGAAGTTGGATCTGGGAGTTGAGGTGTCAGAGTATAGAGACAGACATTAACTATAGGGGCCACAAGCAGTGGAAAAACTCGCCCCAAAGACGTACACCACCTCCAAAACATGGCAACAGGTAAGCGTGAGAAAAACAGTTGGACTACTAAAAAGTTTCCCAAATCTCACACAGAGAATCCTAGGATGCCTAGGGTACCCCCTCCAAGAGGTATGTTACTAATAAGAAAACTACACATATGGGAGATACATGAAGATCATTAGATTGATAGATGGTTGGATCAATAGATTGAAAAAGTGAGGGAAGAAGAACAATTTGCACCAACAAAAAAAAACTTTTGATATGTCAATGGGGTGAAAAGTAACAAAGTAGAGACATTTTTAGCTGTCATTCGGTGCTAAATTTTGTGATCTACATTTGGCATATTCTCTTATTCTTTGAGATCATTAGGTTTGAATTTTAAATGATGTAAAAAATAATTTAATTTAATATCATATATATATTTTTGATATGAATGGTATATTGAACTCTGCACCATTGAAAGGTTTCAAACAGATTTAGCAATTAATCCTATGAATACGGTTTTGAACAGTATAGACGAAGAATGTGTTATGTTTGGTGTGTTTCTTGACTTTCAAAAAGCTTTTTACACAACAAACTACAACATATTATTTACTGGAGATGTGAAGGTCGAGGGTTTGAATCCAGACACGGCACTAATATCCTTTGGCAAGATATCAACCGGCACTTGCTACTCTCCACCCAGGTGTTAAATGGGTACCGGGTAGGATGCGAACATCATTGTTGGTCAAACAGTTTTTAAGTGTCAAGTAACGCCTGGCTTGCATGCTCCCCAGGGAGTGAAGGTGGTGCACACAATGTGTGCGGGCAAGTATTGAATCCAATGACCGGGGTAATAGTAAATCTGCAAAGCGCTTAGAGACATTTGTATTAAGCGCTACATGAAAGCTGAATATTATTATTATTATTATATTATCATTATTTAAAAAGCTATCCTATTATGGCATCCAGGAACTGGCACTGAAATGGCTCGAAAACTATCTTAGTGACAGAATGCAGTTTTTGAAATACAAAGAGTCATCATCAGAAAGTAGATATAACAAATGTGGTGTCACACAAGGTTCTGTCTTAGGACCAACTCTGTTTTTAATCTATATAAATGACAAATTATTTCAATTTCAGATTATTTGCAAAAGATTCTAATATTTTTCAAAAGGTGTATATCAAATAGATGAGTGGGAAGTAAATAAAATTGAAAATCGATACAAACTTGGTGCACTGCTGCTTACTATCAATGCGTAAAAAACAATTTCATGTTCTTGAGTAGTAGTAGTAGAAAGGACGTGCTTAGAGGGAGATTGAAAATGAATAAAGAGAAGCGGAGGAAGCGATATTTGTTGGCATTACCATTGACAGACATCTAACATGGAATTCACATATAAATTCTGTTAATTACTGTGTATGGAGAAAGGTCGGTATCTTTAAATTACAGCACTTTGTCCCTAAATATATATTGATACTGTTGTATAAAGCTTTGATTCAGCCACACATGACGTACACAGTATCGAGGTTTGGGGTAGTACTTATAAATCACACTCGAATTGTATTTTCATACTCAAAAGATGGCTGTACGTGCTATATCTTTCAAGCCATACCGTACTCCTACTAATGCTCCGTTTCACGACCTCCAATTGCTGAATGTTTTCAAATTACATACATTATCTACATGTATTTGTACTTTTGTGCTTGATTTAATAAATGAATGCTTACCTCATTCCTTAGAGGGACTTGGTAACACTGTTCAGATGAGAGAAAATACTGAGTGATAAGGTAGTGACTTCAATGCTAGATGTACAATTACTGATAATCTGAAAGTTGAAAACAGTTCATTATTAGAGGTAATACAAAGTTTTGGTTTGGGGTCATGAATTTGGTTCAAATGACTTATTGGAAGCATATGCAATCCTAAATATTCAGTGATCGATGTCCCAGTTGAACTGAAGTCTAAAGTTATGAAATTTTAAATAATAAACTCTTTATGTTGTATAGCTTCCTCTCAAGGTCAAGATATTAATTAGCTATAAAACATTGTTTCTTGACTAAAATCGATCGATTAGCTATTTCCGTTTGGAAATTATATATATCAACTACATATTCTGAGATTTTCATGGTCGCAGCTACCATTGTACGGCCGTAGGCACTATTTGAAATTTATCAAAATTACCGTGAGCACCTGTAAATGTTTATATTCAATTTTTCTCGAAAGCAGAAGTGTTTTAGGGGCTTAATTTTGTAGTGCTTTTAATACATCCACAGGGGCATCCACAGGAGTACACCGTACTCATACTAATGCTCCGTTTCACGACCTCCAATTGCTGAATGTTTTCAAATTGCATAAGTTATCTATTTGTACTTTTGTGCTTCACAAAATGAACATGAGTTGTTTTCTTTATGCCCGCGTCACACTGTCCCGAAGTTAACATAAGATGGACACACGATGAAGGAAAATTCCAAATTCGGCTCTGATCGTAAACACATCGGGCCATATCTGGCCATTCGTGAGGGCATCTGAAGCAATCGTATGACCGCCGGTGGATTTTCAGGCTCCGGCAGCAACTTCGTGAGCGATGGCAAAATCTTTGGCTAGCCAAAAAATTGCCCGAAGACCTTGCGAACTTCATTTTCGTGTTGTATTCGTGTGTCCATGTTGCCCTTCGTAAGGCCATCGTGAGGGCATCTTGTCAAATCGTGTCATCTTCGTATTACTTCGGGTGATCATCGGTGCCATTGGGCATTTATTGCCTCACGAAGACAATACGAAGGAAACAAGAAGCTGCCCGAATGTCTTCGGAAGGCAACACGACTACGTGAAGCCCTCGCAATGCCATCGTGTAGCCATCGTGTAGCCATCGTGTAGCCATCGTATTGTTACGAATTTAGATATGTCTATATCATGTGCATAGTCCATTATTATTTCGCTACATATTGTTGCTTGCTGTGCAAGTCAAACTAGTCCTTGAGTAGTTTTACGACGTTGTTTTTCGTCCTCGAGTAATTCTTGCATTTCGATCGTGTAAGCCCAGGGCCACGCTCGTCTAGAGAATCTGTCCTCGTCTTACGTAACGGCAAGGACAGATACTCAGTCGCGTGCGGCCCCCGACTGACCCCGAGCGGAGGCCAGACTTTGTCCTCAGTTTGAGGACAGACTCTGCCCTTTAGCTCGAGGTCGGGTTGTGTCCTTGCTGCTACAAAACAGCTCCCTATATAAAGCCAGGGAATCTAAAAGAACGAGAGTTCAGACTTCAGACTTGTTAGACAGACTTCGTAAGACTTCTCCTCGGACTCCTTTCTGCCACTTTCCAAACCTCTAATGATTCACTGTACCTATTGGAAGTAATAAACGCCGGATATAACTGAAACTCACGATCATACTACTCCATTTCTTCTGCTGCATTTGTTTTATATACACGCATGAGCTCGAGTGAGAGAGATATTGAACGAGAACTGAACGAGAGCAGTCTGAATTAAACACTTGTAATCAAATTTCGTTACAGTATTATAGTACGATGACATCCAGATGGGACCACGGTGTCGGCGAAGACAGCCGAATTTAAGTTGCTCAAGAGTTTCCAATGTGTCATGGCAACGTGGATACATGTTGCAATTAAAGCTATATTTCTCATATTTATACTGATTTGTTTTTCAAATTCAATATATCATGTTATGCAATGTTGTGTTATTAATTTTGTATGTAAACTTGTGTAATTCATCTAAACATTGCGATGAAAGTTTTGTTTCAAACAAAACAATTTTGAATGAATGAATAAATGAATGAATATAAAAAGCCAGCCTCATAGCCAGAGGCTTTTTCAAGTACCCCAAAAGTGCCCTTTCTTACGTAGGAAAAGTGCCCCTATAACTTTGTAAGACTTGCCCCTTTTTACATAAAAAAGGGCACATTTTACCTTTAAAAAGTGCCCCTATTACTTTTCTCCCAATGATAAGTGCCCCTTTTATTTTGACACGTCCCCCTTTTCCTTCGACAAGTCCCTATTTCAATTTTGACCCTTCACCTTTGATAATACCCTATTCAAATTTGAGAGGTGCCCCTTTTACTTTGTAGGAAGTGCCTCTTCCCCTTTTAATAACTACCAATTTTAACTCCGATAAGCGCACCTTTTATTTTCACGTGTGCCCCTTTTCCTTATGATAAGTATCCCCAAACTAAAACAGAAGAGCTCCTTCCCCTTCTCATAAATGCCCCCTTTTTACCTATTACAAGTGTCTCTTTTTATTCTCATAAGTACTCCTTTCCATATCTGGTCAGTGCCTCTTTTCAGGGGCGATAAATGCCCCTTTACACCTCTGACAATTTCCTTTTTTACAATGATACGTGCCCCTTTTCCTTTCTAATAAGGGACCTATCCCATAAGTACCCCTTTCCATATCTGGTCAGTGCCTCTTTTCAGGGGCGATAAATGCCCCTTTACACCTCTGACAATTTCCTTTTTAACAATGATATGTGCCCCTTTTCCTTTCTAATAAGGGACCTATCCCCTTTTCATAAATGTCTATTTTCAAATCTTATGAATGCCTCTATCAAAATATGATGGGTGCCACAACTCCGTCGACAAATGCCCATTTACCAATCTCATAAGTGCCTTTTTTAATTCATAGTGAGTGCTTCTTTTCAGGTATAAGAAATAGATGTCTTATCCTTTTCGATAAGTGTCCCCTTTTCTTCTCTTTTTAAACGTGCCCCTAATTTAAAGTGACTGAGGGCAATTCATCGCCTGGCTGGCAGAAGGGCGTTAGCTCAAATTTCGGGTCAATAATGAAACTTTAAGCAGAAGGGTGTATAGCACTAAATCACCTCAAACTTTTATAAAAACTGACTTATTTTCCGGGAAAAATTGTGGCCGTGTTCTACTACAACATTTATATTAGTCCTTTATGTTTTAAACCAATTTTCAGGACGGAAAGCAGTTTTAAATATAAAACAAATCTTTAAATGCGAATGAGAATGTGAGTATAACCCCATCAGGATTGGGTTTTGTTCTCTTTTTAAAATGTAATTGTTTGCACTGCAACCTCACAAATCTTACAATTTTTCCTCGCTCACAAATGAATATTCAGACCATCGCATCCAACTGCAAAGTATGGTGCTTATTGAGAGCATCCCAGTTAATGTGACCACAATGTAGGGGTATATACCAATGTCTAACAAATTTTATATGACTTTCCTTTGTGGGTGCCCTTCATTTTCCAGAAAGTGCCATTTTTTGTTGGTCCTGTCCCCTACTTTGGAAGTCGCTCTGACGCCCCTGCTCTGAGCATCATTAATCTCCGCTCAGCAATTGAATTTTCCACCGTCGGTCGAAGGTTTTATACCATCGGGAGGTCACGTGACGCCTTCGTGACCAAGTTGGAACGCATCGTACTCTCAATACGACGTCGTTTAGCCGTCGTGTGGCCTTCGTGTGACCTGCGGGTACACTTCTTATTACAAATTCACATCTTTGTGTTGCCTTTATGTGTGGTACGGGTGCCATCGTGTGACCTTCTGCAGACAACGTATTTGCTTCGGCTGTTGGTTGGCTGTTGACCAAGTTCGGGGCCATCTTCGTGCGAAGTTCAAATTTCCTTCATCGTGTGTCCATCTTAGGTCAACTTCGGGACAGTGTGACGTTGGCATTAGTACTCTTATTGACTTTTATATATCAACATGTACTCTATTCAGACAAATTGTCTGTCACCTACTTTGATTTTGTTTGGCATCACCCCCCTCTTCAAAGAAAAAAAACAGTATCCTCTTATCACCTATGATAGACATCAAGGAGGAGACCGTCCCTGGTAGCACTCAGTGTGAGGGGACGACCGACTTGTGTGGAAACAGGTAAACGTCCTGGTTCACCTTTTCGCCTGTGGGGGGTGACTAGCTGCCAACCAAATTTGCCAGCTACGAATGAACCAGGGTGGCTAGGAGAGGACTGACTCATCTGCCTAGCTAGTTTAGAGCGAAACTACTTCATGATGGAAAGCCATAAAAGCACCAGGGTTAGCCCCTGCCTCTACTAATTTGCCACTTTTTTCCGGGGGCCTACAGAGAGTAGTGCAGCATGATGTGCCAACTCCAAAGCCAATTGGAAGAGATGGTGTTGATAAACCACGGAAAAGAGATGCTTTACTAACAACAAAAAAGACAATTGGAATAGGAACCTGGAATGTGAGAACGTTACATCAACCAGGGAACCTTGAAATCCTACTTCACCAACTGAACGACTTTAAATGGGAGATAGTAGGTGTATCAGAAACACATTGGACTGACAAGGGAGAGTTTACCTCAGAAGGGTACAAAATACTATGCTCAGGAAATGAAACTCTTTACAGAGGGGGTGTAGCACTGACTCTGAACAAAACATCCCAGAACTCACTCCTAGGATATCCTATTTCATCCAGATTGATCACTGCCATATTCCAGACTCAAGCAAGTGCCATCACAGTGATCCAAGTTTATGCCCCAAATACAGCTGGTAATGAGGAACAAGTAGACAAATTCTATGACCAACTTCAAGAAGCAATCAATTCTGCACCAAAGAAAGACATTCTGATAGTGATGGGGGATCTAAATGCAAAAGTGGGAGACGATTACTTACAATGGAAACAAGTTCTAGGCCAACATGGGTATGGAAAAGTAAATGCCAGAGGAGAGAAACTACTCAATTTTTGTGCAGCGAATAATCTTGTAAAATTCTTGTTATCACCAATACCATGGACGTGAAAATGGACATGGGAATCACCTGACCAAAAGACTCACAACAAGATAGACTTTATAATGATTAACAGCAAATGGAAAAGCTCAATCAACAACTCCAGGAGTTTCCCCAGTGCTGATATAGGTTCAGATCACCAGTTAATCATTGCAAACTTACGACTGAGATTTAAAGTTAGAGGAAAACCCAAGTTTCTAAAGCGATATGATGTCTTCAAATTCAAAGAAGCAGATGTCCGGTCAAATTATTAAATAGATATTGGAGGAAGGTTTGGCCCACTTCTCAATGATGAAAACACAGATGTGGAAAATCTATGGGAAGGCATCAAGTCGGCATACAGCGAGACATCGACTAAACTTCTCGGACACAGAAAGAGTCAACCTCAGGACCCTTGGATAAGCGAGGAGGTGCTCCAACTAAGTGACCAAAGGAAAAGGATTAAGCAGGAGAAGTTAAGTGATCCCACAAAGAGAGCCCACTATAATTTCCTAAACAGGGAAATAAAGAGAAAGACAAAAGGATGTAAGGACAGATGGATTCAAGATCTATGTAAAAAAGTTGATAAGGCACACCAAGCAGCTAAGTCCAAAGAAGTCTACTCAACAATCAAGAAACTCACTAAGAAACCAAATATCAAGATGCAAACAGCAAAGAGCAAAGATGGACAAGTACTGACAGAGATAGAGGATGTAAAAAGGAGATGGAAAGAAAGTTATGAAGAACTTTATAACAACCAGAATCCCATCAACAAGGATGCAACTGAGGAAATTGCACAGATGTCTAGTATGGAGGAAGAGCCTGAAATACTCAAAGAGGAGGTCATTAGTGCCATCAAAAAGATGTCAGATGGAAAGGCCCCAGGCTATGATAGTATAACAGCAGAGGAGTTAAAAGCATCCGGAGAGAGTGGCACTGACATCCTTCACAAACTCTGCAACCAAATCTGGAGTCAAGAATCTTTCCCAACTGATTGGGGCAGAGCCATTATAACACCAATATTCAAGAAGAAGGATAAGCTTGATTGCGGAAACTACCGGGGAATCAGCTTGCTTAGCCGTGCATCTTGAAGAATCTTGAAGAAGACAGAGGAAATTGTATCAGAGTCCCAGGCAGGTTTCAGACCAGGGAGATCAACCATAGACCAACTGTTTACGCTAAGACAAATTGCAGAAAAGCACCTTGACAAGAACAGAAGTCTGTTTTGTTGTTATATAGACTTCGAGAAGGCATTCGATTCGATATGGCAGGAAGGACTTTGGAAAGCTATGAGATTCTTTGGCTACTCAAATAAGCACATCTGTCTCCTAAAAGCTCTATACAAAATCTCATCTAGTGCAGTCAGGGTAAATGGAGAACTTACAGACTGGTTTCCAACAACTGTGGGGGTACGCCAGGGCTGTGTATTATCTCCACAGCTATTCAACATCATCCTAGAAATGGTTATGTTACATGCCACTTATGACACCCATGCCTTGAGCCATAATGCATGGCCGTCCAGAGGATTTTTTAACGTTGGCGACTGGGATAAAATGCAATAAACTATTGAAAATTTATTGCATTTTCTGTTTTGTTTTTTATTTATGGAAACTGCCCCCTACCCTAGCCCCCGCTGCGTACAGTCATGGTTCAGTGACAAAACAATGGCCTCGTTACTGTGAGGCCTCAGGATAAAAACCGTGTCGATGTGCTATATTAGTGCCCTTTTGTGGGGCATTAATCCTCATTACTGTCATTTATGACTTGAGGGCGTAGGTCCCCTAGTTAATACGCATAGTAGCATACACATGCTTTAGCAGTCCCGCAAAACATACATTGGCAAATTATTATTCAATAAAATCTGAGAATGTTTCCTATTATCTAGATCTATTATTTTTAAATAATTTTTAAAATTATTCCGTAAATTAGGGTAAAACTAAAATATTCCACCTTTATGAGCGACGGTGTATATAAGGTACTCATCCTATCCATCCTTATGGATCAGAAACATGGAAACTGAAAAAAGAAGATGAGAACAGGCTCCTTACCTTCAAAATTGTCTGCCTCCGAAAAATCTTAGGTGTAACCAGACTAGACAAAATAAGAAATACAACAATTCGGAAGACTCTAGGAATGGATGAAACCATTCTGGACAAAATTGCCAAAAAACGGCTGCGATACTCCTAACTTCTAATATCCATGGTGATAGACCCCAGGACGAACCAGCCAAGAAATGGTTATATTGTGTAAAGGCCGATTGTGCTAGTAGAAGTCTGGGATCCCTCACAGAAGCGACTAGAATGTCACAAGATAGGAAGATCTGGCTTGAGGTCATGAAGCAGAAGCCAACATGCTACAAGCAGAGGGACAACTCGTCCGAAAGACACTACATCAGAAACATATGCTTTGGCAACGGGCAAGGGTGAGAATAACAGTTGGACTACTAAAAAGTTTCCCAAATCTCACATGGAGAATCCTAGGATGCCTAGGTACCCCCTCCAAGAGGTATGTTACTAATCGGAAAACACTACACAAACTGGAGATATATCATCAGATTGAAAAAGTTGAGGGAGGAAGAACAATTTGCAATAACAAAGTAAACAAAATAGAAAAGTAACAAAGTAGAGAAATTATGCTGTCATCCATTGCTAAATTTTGTGTCTATATTTGGCATATTCTTTTATATTTAGTGCATTAGGTTTGAATATAGGATGATGGAACAACTCAATTTAATATATTAATATCATAATTATTTTAATGAATGTTATACTGAACTTGCACCTTTGAAAGGTTGCAACTAGATATACATGTATGGCACCATATACAAATGCTGTATACAGGGGCGGCGATTTTTTGTCATGAACGGGGGGGGGGGGGGGGGGGGGGGAGGAACGAAATGCGAAAATACTTGTAAATTTTGAAGGATATTATGCGAGGGAGCGTAACGAACGAGCGAGAAGATGTTTGCATTTCTAATAGTCTAAACGCTGTGCTCTTGGGCCCTCCAAAGCCTAAACGTGTGTTGCAGTCTTTAGTCAGTATTTTCTATACATTTGTTTGCACTTTTTTTTCAAATTTTCCGGGGGGGGGGGGGGGGGGACGATTCCCCTTGAAATAATTGAGGGGGGGGGGGACTTGTCCCCCCCCAGATCGATGCCCCTTTGCTGTATATCATCATCATCCGCATCATTAACTGTATTAGAGTATGGTCCATAAGAATTCAGTATATTAAAGGATCCAGGGTGGGGGCATAGACCCCCATCCTTGGCAAAAATGAAGTAGAAAATAAAGATGGTAACCACAATTTTCCTTTTTTGTTTGTTTTGCTCAGGGGGGGGGGGGGGTTGAGTACAAACAAATAATGGTCATTAACCCCCCCCCCCCCCTCCACTCGTTGAGCAAGGTTCGCTAAATATTTCTCACGAATTGGGCCCCAATCCTCGCCGCCGGCTGGATCCGCCCCTATTGACTGCAACAATTAGATTGGAAAGGCAAGAATAACGAATAACCTATATCTTCAACTAATCCAATCAATAGAATATATAAGAATTGAAATCACTTTTGAGAACATATCTTGTGTAATAATGTTTTATAGATTTACATAAAATATGTTATTCTCGAGCCAAGGTCAGGCTCAGTACAGTAGTCACAACGGTCACACTCATTTGCTCATTTATTGTCTTCTAACTTTAACGTTCTATCTAGGGCAGTGTCCAGGCCCGGGGTCAAGGCTCATGAGCTGACTCAAATGTCCATATACATGCGGTGACGTACGCAGGATTTTTTCAAGGGGGGGGGGGGGGGTTTAACATTTTGAAATCGGGCCAAAAATTTAGCAACGACTCAGCCAGCCGCTGAATAAGCGGGCGGGGGGGGGGGGGGGGGGGGGTAAGATGACATATTTTTTTTTTGGTCCCGAAATTTGAAAATTTGATCGATCGACATTCCGTTCCGTTGGGGTCATCTTTTTTAGGTCATCCATGAGGCTCTAAAAAAAAAAAAATCAACACTCAAAAGGGGGGGGGGGGGGGGGTTCCCGAAAAATATACACATAAACAAACCTCAAGGGGGAGGGGGGTTAACCCCCCTGCGTACGCGCCTGTGTACATGTCTAAACTTTCCAGGTGTTCGAAAACCCCAGAAAGTCTATATGTATGGACTATGGACATAATTTAACAGAATTAATATCAAATTGAAATAAAAGTATTATGCCTAAGGTACTTACCCACTCCAGCAAAGCATAGTATAATAGACTGCTGTGAGAGGCCTAGCTGTTTCTATAGGCTCAAAGGGATGTTGCATCTTTCGATCTTTTGAAAGATCTGAATTGCATATGAAGAACTGTCTAAGATCATCAGTAAATTTGTAGAGGTTTAAGTTTTCGCGTTCCTCCCATTGTAGAACCCACTGATTTATGGGGAAGAAATTCATGGATCGCCGGTAATCACTGGTACTGGACGGGTGGTATTTGCGAGCACTCATGGCGAAATTAGACTGTCGTACACAGGCAGCCAGTGGGCGTGGCAGGTTGCGAGCCATCATATTTTGCGGCCAAACGGCGGGCTTTCGCAAAATACGAACCCGGGAAGGCTCGGCTCCTGCACCCTGGGCACGCGTCCCACCACCAAGGGCGCGTTCCGGTGAGCGGCGGGGACAAAAACTGACGGCGTTCAAAGGCCCAAAAACCTTACGCTATTACTATATAGACTAGTGGAAACCGTGGCAATCCACGGGCACTGAAAGTGTAGTGAGATTAGGATGAGTTTGACTGCCAGTGGCGGATCCAGGGTTAGGGCATGGGGGGCATTGCCAAAAAAGAATTTTGAAAACAAAGATGGTAACCACAATTTTACCTTTAAAAAGAAAGACGGGTACCTACCCCTTTGGCAAAAACCACAAAAGGTATCCAAGAAAAGATGGTAACCACAACAACAATTTACCTCTTTTTTGTCTTAGGGGGTAAGGGGGGGGGGGGGGGGGTTGAGTACACAAAAAACTCACTATACCCAACCCCCCCCCCCCCCCCCCCTAAGGAAAAAAAAGTTAGTGGTCATTACCCCCCCTCCCCCCATCCTCTTTGAGCAAAAAAATGAAGATATTAGTGCACATTACCCCCTCCCTTCTTTTCACCTTTAAAAGCATCGTTTAACAATGTTAAATCTGAGATGCACGGCCCTACGTGTTATCAGTGTCTATGATATGGTGTAATATTGAAGCCAAAAAAAAATTGCGCTTCAAAATGATCTCCTTATCATCGTTTGTCATGATTCTGCATTTAGCTGTGTTGATTTTCATTCCCCATTTACCACAGACTTCCACCAGCTTTTTTGTTGATATTTGGAGTTTGTCATAGATGAGTTCAAGTAAAGTGGTGTCATCTGCTTAGCGGATGTTGTTAATGCGTATGCCATCTGAACTCCACTGTCTAGGTTTTTGACATCTGCCATTACGAACTCTAGGAAGATGTTGAACAGACTTGGGGAAAGAAGACAGCCTTGCCTGACGCCTGTCATAACTTGGAACCATTCCATAACTTTACCATTTACGATGACAGCACATTTGGTCTGATCATACATATACTAATTAATGAGGTCAATCAGGTGCTTCTCAACTCCTATTGAAAGCAGGCACTTCCATAAAGCATCCCTCCAGACAGTATCAAATGCTGCTTTGAAGTCCACAAAGTTCCAATGGATGGGGATATGTCTCTCTTTGGCCTTCTCCAGCACTTGCCTGACAATGAAAATAGCATCAGTGGTTCCTCTGGAGCTCCGGAATCCACACTGCTCTTCCGATAAATGCTCTTCAATTGTCTCTTGGATCATACTGAGCAGGATCCTGCAGAAAACTTTAGCCGACACTGATAGCAGCCCAATAAACAGAAAACTAAAAAATAACCTCTTTTGGGAATGTATTTTAAGTGATTTTAAAGTATGGTGCATTTTGAACTAGATTTAAACCTTATCGACACGTGCCTTCATTTAAACAAAAAAGGTACTCTTGTTCACGTTTTCATCTAACCTAAAAACAACCAATTTATCACGCGACTGGAGTAACGTGATTCCACTTATACCTCTGTAAATCAAGTGTTAATGACCAAATAACCACTTGACCAAGCAACAAGTTTTTTATCCGTTAATTAACCGATGGTGGTGATAAATAAATAATTATTTGGTCTTCGAAGCACCTTTATCGATTGGTTTCACAGGTTATCCAAGGTTGATGGTAATAATCACGTTACTTACACCGGCTAATCGTCTGATTGTTCTGTCCGTGAATCTCTGGTTGTATTAAATTAGTAATTTTGAGGTGTCTTACACACCTCTTTTGAATGGTTTCAAAGTTACCATAACTTTCTTGGTGATGATCACGTGGCTCAAGCTGATTACTAATCTAAGCTGTGAATCCGTGATATTTAGGTGTGAAAAATTAGTAATTATTAGGTGTCTTAAAACACCTTTTTAAATGGTAGTCAAGGTTGCCATAAGTTCTGCGGTAATGATCTTGTGACTAAAACGGATTATTAATCTAAGCTGGGCATCCGTGATTTTTAAGTGTGAAAAATTAGTCATGATTATGTGTCTTAAAACACCTTTTTAAATGGTTTCAAAGATCCATAACTTTCTTGGTGATGATCACGTGGCTAAAACTAATTACTATCTAAGCTGTGAATCTGTGATATTTAGATGTGAAAAATAAGTTATTATTAGGTGTCTAAAAACACCTTTTTAAATGGTAGTCAAGGTTACCATAAGTTCCGCGGTAATGATCTCATGACTAAAACGGATTTTTAATCTAAACGGTCATCCGTGATTTTTATGTGTGAAAAATTAGTCATTATTAGGTGTCTTAAAAAGTTTTTAAATGGTTTCAAAGTTACCATAACTTTCTTGGTGATGATCACGTGGCTAAAACTGATTACTAATCTAAGCTGTGAATTCGTGATATTTAGGTATGAACAATGAGTTATTCTTCGGTGTCGCGATGGTTTCAAAGTGACCATTTAAGTTCTGTGGTGATAATCCCGTGACTGTTGGCATATTTCTATTTGCACCAGTTGATAACTGGTCTGTGTGCGTATTTCCAGTTGCACCAGTTGATGACTGACTGTTGGCATATTTCCAGTTGAACCAGCTGACACCAATTAATTTGCATATTGAATATGGGGTGCGTGCAGATCTATGTTTTTTTAACAATTAATCTGAATTTACAGCATATTTCTTAATTACTGATGATTTAGTCATATGCAATTCATTTCGAAAATATAAATTACCAGTTATTAGGACATTTCGCTACTTTGTATAAATTACATTTAATTAAATAAACATAAACAAGGGAAACATTAACTATATGAACTAAAATAATTTCAATAAAATACAAGAATATGAACATTTTTTGATTAATTAAATTATGATAGTCTACTTATTACCAATGCTTTTACATTGGAAATACAGACGTACCAGTATTGAAGTGTTGTTACCGTTCAACTGGTTGGAAGTTTTACCAAATAGTTCTAATGGCTCAGCTAGACCAGTTGAATTCTAACTGGCCTGGACAACCAACAAAAAACGGAAGCATTGGGTTTACAAACCATGGTCTCCAAGGTAGGGATAATCACATTATTATAATGGTGATATTGCAGTGACAATTGCATGATTTAGTGTATGTGTGTTTTAAGTGACCTAGTGCAATAAACGTATTAACACATTTACGTAAATGTCAGGTGTTTGAAGAACGTAACTCTCCTCAAGTTGATAACTTGATATTGACGTGATTTTGACGTGTTTTTGTTTATTGGGAGTGTTATGGCTCGGTAGTTAGCTGGGTCAAGTTTATGCCCCTTTTTTACACGGGTAATAAGGCCTTTGCTCCACTCAACTGGTGTCTTGCCTTGCGTAAAAGCAGTGTTGATGATCTTCAGCAAGATCTGTGCCATTGCTGGGCTACCAGCTTTCAATTTTTCAGCTGCTATGTTATCAAATCCAGTTGCTTTGTTATTCTTTAGAGCCTTGATCGCAGCTTTAACCTCTTCTATGGTTAAAGGTGTAGTCTGGTTTTCAGTAGGAGGAGGTTCAGGTATATTGCAAAGTGTGTTGGTGTCTCTCGGGAACTCTGTATTAAGATGGGTGCTGAAATGTTCTTTCCAACAATCCAAAACATCTCCTGGAGCAGTCTTGAGGACCCCCTCTTTGTTCTTGGCTGCTGGCTGTATCTTCTCCTTCTCACCAGCTAGTTTTCTTACTTTCTTAAATAGCTCATGGCTGTCATTTCGTGCCTGTGCTGCCTCCATTTCCTCTACTTCTTTCTTGAGAGTCTCCCTCTTCCACTTCTTGACTTCATATTTAACTTTTTTGTTAAGGCGCCGATACTTCATAATATTATGATTATTATGAGGGGAGTTCAGTTTAGTTACACCAGCCTTCCTTCTGAGTTCACAAGCATCTCTCACATGTTCTGGGAGATGTTTCACTTGTTTCTCTCCTGATGCCAACAACTTGCTTGGTAATCTCATTGGTTGCATTGAACTTCAGCCAGAGCTCATCTACGTCTGTATCTTCCAGCAGCAACAACGGTTCAAACGCTCCACCAATTCGAGCTTTGAATTTTTCAGCAACAGGTGGGTTTTTAAACCTGCCCACATGACTGTTGCATGTACGCTCTTTATATATTCTTCTAGCTTTTGGTGGCTGAAACTGTACATTGGATAATACGAGGTTGTGATCTGACCCAATGTCGGCAGAGCAGAACGACCTACTATTTTCGACGCTCTTTAAGTCATCTTGGTACATCAAGATAAAGTCAATCTGGTTATTATATAGGCCACTTGATTTCATCTTCTCCCCAACTTTGACCCCACCAGGTGTATCCTTAGTCATATCAGCTAGGCAACGTCCCTTGACGATCGGGATGCATTGTCACAATTGGCCTACTTACACTTGCTCTTCTTGATGGATCTTCTGTTGTCCTCTTCTTAGCTGTATTCTCTGAAGTCTTCTTCCTTGGGCTGTATATGCTGTTCCTTCTGCGACTTGTACCTGTAAGGAGGATGGCAGCCTTGAAAATACCGGCAGATTCTTCGCACCCCTGCCGCTATGCTGCCGTATAGCAGCCACCGGGACTCGGGGGGCCATGGCTTTGGATTTTTGTTCATGATTGGTAGATAGGTTTCCTGAAGGAGTTTTGACCTGTGTGCTAAAGCACATAAACTGGACACGCGGTCAATGAATTCCCAGTCTGGTACAACGATGTTCTGTTGATTCAAGGAGAAGGCCACCAACCCACTCCTGAGGTTTTATCGGGTTTTCCTTCCCTACCCATGCAGAGCCCCTGTCAGTTCCCTAGACCGCGAGGCCCAGGTATCCGGTTAGTACCACGAGGAGGTAGGGGTTGGGTTACATGAAGAGAAGTGATTATGGACAAATAGACTAAAAATGCTATCTGTACATACAACATGGAGAGGAGAAAGGGATTTTCCGCTGTACAATTACCATTACAGGCCTTAGCATGCTTTATAGTGCCTTACCCTTTTCTTAATTGTCAAAGATAAAATACAAATAGATCTAGAGCACAATATGAAGTTAAAACCTACCATATTCACAGAAATTATGGTAAAAACGTCTCGTCATAATCGTCTTCAAGGGGCTGGATTGTTTACCGCTAGACTATAGGCAGGCCGCGTAAGCAAGGAAAAATAAAATTGACGACCTAATTGAAGACGAAACCAGCCAGGCGTGAATCTTGTCGTGAATTTTATCGCCAATTATTCACGACGAAATTGACGATATCGTGAATTTCGTCGTGAATAATTCGCGATTTGGTCTATTTGCGATGTCCCTTTAGGGCCACTATAGTATAGAGTAGGTATTAAAGCAAGAGGGAAGGTAAAGGGACAGCCATGCAGGTATACATGCAGAGAGGGAAGGGAAAGGTGGGGGTGAAAAGGCGACTCTAGCTGAAGTTGCGCATCTACACGCTTTACTAACTAAAAGTTTCTTACAAAAGGAAAACTATTAAAAATCTTTGCTATATGATATCAAACTAGTTTTACCTTTGAGATTGAATGGAGAGCTCTTCCTTGCGAAACGTTGGATTTCCAAGGATTTCTTATAAACTCAGAACTTTTGCCGTAGAACAACTGATTTCCACTTAATATTTTGGAGTTTCTAACAGTTTCTGTTGTACCCATCTATGCAAGCAGCATTATGTATGAGGATCTACATGTTACATATAATTGTTCATTTGTATTGCCTATACCTCCCCATCTACTTGAGCTGTCAAGTTCAATGATTTCAGGGTTGTCATTGTACTTTTTGCCTTGATCAGGTTATATGTAGTGTAGAAGGAAAGATGGAAAGGTGTCTCCCTTACCCTCTCCCTATCCCGCCTCGCGTTCTCCCTCATTAATATCTTTGAATGTTCCTCGATTGCTCTAGCTCTTCCCTTGGCCCTTTAAATTCCTATTTTACCCCTATCATGTCTACCATGGAGAAAACATGACAATCATTGAAACAAATTAGTTGGTCTGTCGTTAAATCTGAATAACTGAAAAACTATAAACATCTTTCAGGGCGAATAGAATCATATAATTATATTGGACAAATTGACGTCTTCTTACTTTTTTGCTTCGATCTCTTTCTTTTTTTTTTTCTTTTTTTTGGGGGGGGGAGGGTTAAGACTTCCATGTTTGATGTATAGAAATAAAGCTTCTTTATATTTCACTGCTCTTTTCCGTGCTGCTGATACAGATTTTGGAAATCAGGAATCACCCATCATTGAGGGCTATGTGAGGCCTCAAAGGTTTCAGCAGGGCTCAGTGGGTGAGAACAAGGGCATCCAGGGAGACCAGAACTCCTCCTACCTAGATGTGACACTCTACAGCATGTTCTCTTTCAACCTCACCTTTGACGCCTTGCTGGTGCGACCCAAGGACGGGTGCGATGTGGAGTACTTCCAAGAAATTCAGAGGATAGTCCTGGAGAAAATCGTCAACCCACTTAGACAGTAAGGTTGTGGGCAGGTTATTTGATGTAGAGGTAGTCAGTGGCGGATCCAGGGGCCCCCCCCCCCCCCTCCCTGGGAAAAAAAATGTGTAAAAGCACATGATTTTACCTTTTATTTGTGGGGGGGTGCAAATTTTTAAATTTTCAAGGGCCCCCCAAAAAAATGTGCTCACTACACCCCCCCCCCCCCCACTGAGCGTCTTTTGCGTGATAGTTGGTTTAACGTACGTGTCTGATGAGAAGGGGGAAATGGATGGTTATTGATGGTGGGTGAGGGGGCACTTTTTTGTTGTGGGGGCGGAGGGACATGTTACATTTACAGTCTGCATACTGTCTTATTCTTTTCATGCTCTGCTACAACAATGGGTTAATAGTCCATTCAATGTTTGGTTGCATGTAATACCATGTTTGTAAGTCTATGTATCAATAAGATTTATAGAGCACCCTGACCAACACTAATCACGAAATTTGGGTGTTCAGGAAAAAAATAAAAATAACAATGTTCAATATCATCGTGTTGTTATAAATCTTATATGTCAAAGATCTGACACAAACGATATGAATGTATACAGAGGAGTGACCGCCATATGTACATGTACATGTGCTAGGACAGAAAATGATAATATATAACTGTTTAAGTTTGAATTTTGACATATGGTATAATTTGCTGGTCCTGACCATGTGCTTCGTTAATTTCCATTTATAGGCATGGGTTTGTACGAGCCGATCGAGTACGAGACCTGCGTCTTCATCTTGATAAACTAGGGCTCTTATCAGGAATGACCAATGAGGAGAAGGACCCAGAAGAACTGCTTCATATGCTGCTCAGGGATGTCTTGAAGGCCCAGCCACTCATCAAAACAAGGTAAGTAATTACTGAAATGGACTGCTAATTAGTGCATGCACATAAGGGTAATAAATTGATGACAATGATGGTGATTGAAGACCGTTAGTTGGTGCATGAGTTGCCCTACATTCGGTAAGTGGACGTATAAATTCGATGTGACGTTATCGTCATTACGTAATATCACGAGTCCAATATTGTAAAAAAGTGAAAAATGTCAATCTTTAATAACTTTGTAATTCAATATAATCTTGACCTGAAATTTATATCACTTATATATCTTATTATGGCAAATAATCAGAGAAAAGAATTCAATATCGCTTACATTTTTAAATAGCGCCCTCTAAATTTTTGAAATTGAATATTTACAACTCAATAATCCTTTAGCAGAACCGTACCCTTTTTCAAATGTAATTAGGTCAAGATATGAGCTTTATAAAAGAAAAAAAATTGAATAGGTTTTTGCAGAGCGAACACTTCAAAAATGGCACCGTACATGTACATGGCATTTTTTGAAAAATGTGCATACTATTTAAAACTGATCATAACTTTAAAACTGTTATAGCTAGCCTCATTAAACTGCGCAATAACATGTTCACGATCGTTTGAAAGTTGTGTGCCAATTTTCAGAATAATTGATGCAGTTATCAAAAAGTTATGGCACCCAAAACACATTTTACCTGTCCTTTTGAGGCCCTAGTCACGCATAAATAAACACGAAATCTGCTTCATAATTAGGACCGTATTGACCGCAAAGAGATCCCCTTTCATGTGGTAGCTCATCGCAGAAGATTTTCTACACATTTCCTTTAATGTTCACACTTTTTTTCAAAATCTTTCACCACCAACGCCACCTGCATGTACTTATATGGATATTGTTACAGATATGTATTAGCTAGCACTCCATGCATTTTGTAAATGATGTTGATGTTTTGAGCGAGTAGGAAAACCCGTTGTATGTAACATGGGGACTGGAAGTGGAGGAAGAGAAGTTTTTAGTGCTAATATGGTGGTTTGGCCCTTAAAAAAAACACCATGGTATTCCCATGGTTTTCAGTACCATGGTTACCATGGTTCTTATGATGGATGATAATTTGAACAAAGAACAATGGTTCTTTGCCCAAATTAGCATCCACCATAAGAACCATGGTTACCATGGTTTTCATGGTTCTCGGTACCATGGTTCTCCCATACCTTTCGTTACAATGGTTCTCTGATATCTTTTGTTACCATGGTTCTCCCATACCTTCGTTACCATGGTTCTCCAACACCGAGGTTTCCATGGTACTCGTACTACAATGTTACTGCACGTACTCAGTCGCCTTTCCATTCTGCATGTAGCTAAAATAAAAATATATAATTTTTGATTACATTGCGTGATTGATTTTTGTTTATTATTCGAAAATCTACTACCTTAATTAATGCACTTTCAACACAGTATTAATCCTTATACAATCTGCCAGCCCTTGATTATTTAACTTTGATAGAGCATGTTGGTCTGCAAAGTAGAAACAAAAATGACAGGAGCTGGCATTATAAGTTCACTTCCAACACTTATTATCAATTTTTTTGAGGTTCAGCCACTTCTCTTGCAAACATCTGTTAACAAAGGACATCACAATCGTGTTAGTGTTTGGCAAGAGCTTAAACCGGGGGGGGGGGAGGTAAAAGATCATTGGTGAATGATCAAATGACGTATCAAACATCCCAAAATCGAAGTCTTGACCTTTTTTAAACTGTGATTCACAAGAGAACATTAGGGCTAAAAATAAAGAACAATGGAAACAATATGTATACTTTTTTAAAGCGTTTATTCAAACAGGCTAATACCTAGCTCGCGTAAAATATATAAAACAATTTACAGTTGAAAGCTGCAATCTTTTTCTATAGCGAAAGACTGCCTTTCATTATACATGACACTAAACACTTTCAGCACGCACCAACATTATAAGTAAAGTGGTTAGTCTATTTTTATAGCGGAAGACTGCCACTCATATTCAAATTAAAAAGTACATTAAACAGACTGTCCTTCCAGCAAAGGTGCGAGAGTCTTCTTCTTGGTTTGAAAGTAATCTTTGTAATAGATCTCAATATGTAGTTTATAATAATAATTCATCCAACTTTTACACATGGCGTACCACAAGGTTCTATCCTAGGTCCTCTACTGTTTTTAATGTACATTAATGATCTTACACATTCTTCTAAAAACAACATTGTTACTATTATTTGTGACAAGTTCACAAGCACAAATCGGCGCCTTCAAATGCACCTGGCAGTTAAATAAAAGTCCTTTCCGCTTTTTCACACGGAAATAAATTAATACCTCTTCTTCGGTAACAAAAGAAAGTTTAAAATCTTGTTTTAGATTAGGCGTTACTGGATTGTCCAGTCTAGAATTTACGTCTTGCTCTGACGAATCAACATGCAAAATGTCAACAGCGACATTTGCAAAATGGCTATTAAATTTGTTTGCTGTTTTCAAGACATCTCCTTCAATAATAGGAATTGACGATGAAGAGCGACTGTTAGGGACTATTGATGACAACAACGTCCAAGATTTACTACGATTTTGACTTCCAGTTAAATTTTCACAGTAATATTTACGTTTAGCTTTTCTAATTTCAGCTGTAACTTTATTCTTTAATTTCTTGTAATTTTTCCA
Organism: Strongylocentrotus droebachiensis; assembly: GCA_035222895.1. Classification (NCBI taxonomy): domain Eukaryota; kingdom Metazoa; phylum Echinodermata; class Echinoidea; order Camarodonta; family Strongylocentrotidae; genus Strongylocentrotus; species Strongylocentrotus droebachiensis. The sequence goes on from JAVYIG010008535.1 coordinate 29,129, forward strand.
CAATTCACCATCTTGTTTTGACTTTGCTTTGTCTTTCGTTTTGTCCCTTTCATCCATAAGACTAAATATAGGTTCATCTATCCATGGCGAATGTTTCTTCCTTACTCGCTTCGTCTTTAACAGCATGTGTTTATCCACAACTTCTAACAGCAGCTCTTCCCATTTACACACAGCTTCATTCAACTCATCAATACGTTCTATAACCTTCCAATTATTATTTTGTAAGTCACACTTAAACAGTTCATTATCAATCTCTTTTGATTTTCTAAAAGTAACATATTTTACAGAACTTTGTATCTGAGAAATGGTTTATTAGCTACCTTTCAGACAGAACTCAATACACCTCTGTAAATAACTTCCAGTCATCAATTAAAAATCTTACCTGTGGGGTGCCTCAAGGCTCTCTTCTTGGCCCTCTTTTCATACTATATTTACATGATTTCAAACGATCATCTAATATTTTATCTTTCATATTATTTGCTGATGACTCTAATATTTTTCTCTCTTGTCATGACCCACAAACTCTCCTAAATACAATTAACTCAGAATTAGTTTTGGTTCAAAGTTGGATACAAGCCAATAAACTATCATTGAATATTAAAAAGACAAATTATATGATATTTAGCAACACTATTGATCATCTTCCTGGTCCTATTCAAATAAATGGTATCGAACTAGAATGTGTTCAAAGTACAAAATCCCTCAGAATTCATGTTGATCGCAAATTGACATGGAAAGTGAATATTAATTATTTATGTAAATTTTTATCAAGAGACATTGGTGTCATCATTGTACACAACCCTTATTTTGCCTTACCTAAATTATGGGATTTTAGCATGGGGAAATCCTTGTTTAATCCTTTGTTTAATTGAGTGAATATTAATTTTGCAGAAGCGTGCATTAAGAATAATCCATAATGTCTACTTTCGTTCCCACACTAACCATTTATTTTTACAAGACAAAATTCTTAAAATTAATGATTTGTATTCTTGGTACCTCGGTATCTTTATATTCCAACTGATTAATAACGAGTTACCTCTCCCGATTTCCCCCATTTATGAGATACATTCATACCCCACTAGACAGTCGAACCACTTTCACATTCCTCGAATGAGAACAGCTTTCGCACAAAAAACAATCATTTACACCGGTCCAGTATTTTGGAATAACATAGATCCATCTCTTAAACAAAGTACCAGTCTATACATTTAAAAAAGCTAAAGATTAAACTTTTAAACACAAATAAACAAATCTCTGTGTGTCTGACTCTCGACTCAATCTCTTACTCCCTCTTTCTACTGATCCAACCTCCTTTTCTCAAGCTTTTGCAATCATTCATTTCCCCTTTTTTTGTATCTTTCTTTCTTTTTGCCTTCTACTATTTTTCCTCCTTTTTTTAAACAATTTCCTATCTTTTATTTTTTTTCCCAAAAAAATCTAAAATTTCTTAGCTACATATTTTTTTCTTCTATTTATTTATTTTCTAAGCATACTTTGTTCATGTTATATTGTAAAACAGCATCTGAGGAACTTACACTTCAACAAGCTCTGCTTCTAGTTAGTTTCTCTTTTCTCATGCTTTTTCTATTATATTTGTCGTTTCATTGCATAATTATGTAATATAATTATTCATTGCATTATGTTTTGCATGAGAAATAAAATCATTTGCATCATTTGAAAGTATTTCATTCAAGATTTAGTAGATTATGATGAATTGAGAACAATTTCTACACATCTTTAGGATGTGCACATGCTGTTTCTCTTGATCAAAGTTGGATGCTGTTGTAGGATTTTTATGGTGCCATTGTAAAATTTATTTCTGTTTTATGATTTTCTGTATTTGAAATAATGCATATTTCTCTTGTTCTCTCAGGTATGGAGATACAAAGAGGATAGAGGACCAGTACTTGTATCAGATCTTCATGGATAAGAATGACTCCTTGCAGCTACCAAAGGTGGAACAACTCCTCCTTCAATCCTTCTTGGATAATGAACTCAAGCTGGTCGAGGTAATATTCTCATTTCTGCCCTGTTCTTTAGTTTAGTCCACGTTGTCTGAGTAGTAGTAGAAGTAGTAATAGTAGTAGTGCACTCTTACTTCTATTCAAATCCTAATCCAAAATATCTTGAGGAAATGATTAGTGAACACCTGTCATCGTGTGTCGATTAGATGACTGATAATAAGCTTACTTTACACTTGGGAAAAACAGAGAGCATTTTGTTTAGTTCTAAAAGTAGTTCTAAAAAGTCATTTGAATTCAAAGTGACACACAATAATCAAGTAGTCAAGAGAGAAGAATCTGTGAAGTATTTAGGCATTGAGTTGGCTAGCGCAATTTCATTTTCATCTTTAGTAGAATCCATTGTTTTTAATTAAATTTTGTTTATTATTATTATTATTTTTTTTTTTTTTTTTAACAGATATCAAAGTTGTATGGATTTGAAATCGTGAAGTATACTCTGTTTTGCTTTTATTCATTGTTTGTTTGACTAAGCTAACCCTGCATGGTATAGTAATATAAACAAGACAGATCAAAAGCAGATGAAAGTTATACAGAACAATATGGTGAGATTCATCAACTGTTCTGGTCCAGAAACTCATGTCGGTAACAGTGAACTTTCTAAAGCTGGTTTTCTTGAAGTCAACCAAAGATTAAAACAACCTGTATTGCATCACGTGCATAAATTATATCATACTAGGTCGAATCATTATATTTGATCCTACTTCGATCTTGTTACTGACTTACATGATTGTAATACAATAAATAATAATAATAATAACTAGACATATAATACTTGTTTGGAACAAGTATAGGTGGGCTGGTCAACTAAAATTTGAGACAAAATAGAGCAAAAATAAGCGAGAGACTGCTTAAAAATTCTTAAAAAACAATATCATGTAGATTCATGACTTGAACGAACTTCACTTTCTATAGGCATGACATGCAAATTAAGAATTTTCTGATATGTGCCCTTTAAACGTAATTTTCACTATGATGACGTCATCAAAATGAAAAATTGTGGATACTGAGCTCGTAGAAAATGGTCTTAGCTACAACATATCAAAATTTGGAAGAAATTCGATCAATATTTACAGAGTTACAATCAATTTTCCATAAATATGCTGACGTCATAATATGCCAATTCGTATTTTGAGTTCCAACACCATTATGATGATGTCACGATACACTTAATGGCCAAATGAGACATGGAATCATATCTCCGACTCATACTTTATCTAAATATGAAACAAAATTGAAGCTCACTGTTCATTCCAAAGAGCTATAATGGATTTTGTATAGGCATGTTTTTGCCCATATATGTTATGTATTAAAAGAGCTCGCGTGCACGGACATTTATCTTGAATTGACGCTCATCTTGTTATTATTGGTCATAAAGAGATAAACATGGTATCAAATTCCTCAAAAAAATATGAGAAATATCATGAAAGAATAAAAAATGGCGATTCTATGTTTTGTAATGGTGTTACGCCCAAAAACGCGCGCGCATGCGCGTGTGCGCCTTTTTTAAATAAAATGCTTAAAATTACCTGAAACGTATGCAAAATAAATTTGAGATGATTTTGAGCATTATAAAATTTTGCGCGCGCACTGACGCGCGGACGTACGCGCACGCGCGCGTATTTTTATCTGAAATTGATCGGACTGATATTGACCTTGATCATATTAAATATCAATTAGAAATGAATTTTGGTTATGAAGATATGATCACGAGTTTATTTTCACAAAATGGCGCCTAGATGACGTCATCAGTCAAGGTCAAGGTTGAAAACGTTATTGTGAGTTCTCTATATGCCTATACATATGTGTACCAAATTTCAAGTTATTTGATTGATCCATTTTCAAGTTATCTTGTGAACAAAAAAGTGGTAAGAATTAAGAAAAATAAACTAGATTTGTAATACTTGTTTGGAACAAGTATAGGTGGGCTGGTCCAACTAAAATTTTAGACAAAATGAAGGGCACATTTAAAATAGCTAATTGTCTCAGCTACATCATACTCAAAGTTCAGCGTAAACGAAGCTAACACGACGGAGATATTGCTCGCGAAAGACGGGAATGTAGAATCCAGTTTTGAGAAAAAGTCATGTCCCATAGAGAATACACGCCAAAAGTGAAAAATTGACATGCCTCCTTTAATCGCAAAAATACGCCATGATTCCTTTGTCAAAATGAAAATTTTTGTTAACTGCATTTGTGATGAATTGTCTCAGCTAGAACATATCGAAATTTGGAAGAAAATTGAACAATATTTACAGAGATACAATCAATTTTCCATAAATATGCTGACGTCATAATATGCAAATTGGAATTTTGAGTTCGGAGGCCATTATGATGACGTCATGAGTTAATTGAGGGTCAAATGAGACATGAAACAATATCTCCGAATCATACTCTTTTAAAATATGAAAAAAAAATTGGGGTCACCTTGCATCCTAAAGAGCTACAATGGATTTTGTATGGGCATGTTTTTGCCCATATATGCTATGTATTACAAGAGCTCGCGCGCACGGAAATTTATGTTAAACGATCGATCATTCCGTTATTAATAGTCATAAAGAGACAAACATGGTATCAATTTGTTTGTAAAAATATGTGAAATATTATGAAGAAAAAAAAATGGCGATTCTATGTTTTGTAATAGTTTTACGCGCGAAAACGCGCGCGCATGCGCGTGTGCGCGATTTTTTATAAAATGCTTAGAATGGCCTAAAACGTATGCAAAATGATTTTAAGACGATTTTGAGCATTTTTGCGCGGACGTACGCGCACGCGCGCGTTATTTGACCTGAAATTGACCGGACGGATATTGACCTTAATTATGATAAATATGAATGAGAAATAGCTTTTGGTTATGAAGATATGATCATGAGTTGATTTTCATAAAATTTTACAAAATGGCGCCTAGATGACGTCATCAGTGAAGGTCAATGTTGAAAACTTTACTGTGCTTTGTACATATACCTATACATATGTGTGCCAAATTTCAAGGCATTTGATCGAGCCATTTTCAAGTTATCTTGCTAACAGAAAAGTGGTTAGAAATAAGAAAAATATTTAATAACTAGACATATAATACTTGTTTGGAACAAGTATAGGTGGGCTGGTCAACTAACATTTGAGACAAAATAGAGCAAAAATAAGCGACATACTGCTTACAAATTCTTAAAAGACAATATCATGTAGATTCATAACGTGAACTAAATTCACCTTCTATAGGCATAACACGCAAATTATGAAGTTTTTGACACGAAGCCTTTAATCAAAATTTTCACTATGATGTCATCAAAATGAAAAATGGTTATTACTGCGCTTGTAGAGAATTGTCTTAGCTACAACATATCGACATTTTGAAGAAATTTGATCAATATTTACAGAGATACAATCAATTTTACATAAATATGCTGACGTCATAATATGCAAATTCGTATTTTGAGTTCCAAGGCCATTGTGATGATGTCACGATACACTTAATGGCCAAATGAGACATGGAATCATATTTCCGACTCATACTCTATCTTAATATGAAAAAAAATTGAGGATCCCGGTGCATTCCAAAGAGCTATAACGGATTTTGTATAGGCATGTTTTTGCCCATATATGCTATGTATTAAAAGACCTCGCGCGCACTGACATTTATCTTGAATTTACGCTCATCTTGTTAATAATGGTCATAAAGAGATAAACATGGAATCAAATTCCTTGGAAAAATATGAGAAATATCATGAAAGAAAAAAAAATTGCGATTCTATGTTTTTTAATGGTGTTACGCGCGAAAACGCGCGCGCATGCTCTTACGCGCGATTTTTTATAAAATGCTTAAAATGACCTGAAACGTATGCAAAATAAATTTAAGACGATTTTGAGCATTTAAAAATTTTGCGCGCGCATTGACGCGCGGACGTACGCGCATGCGCGCGTTTTTTGACCTGAAATTGACTGGACTGATATTGACCTTGATCATGATAAATATGAATGAGAAATACCTTTTGGTTAGGAAGATATGATCATGAGTTTATTTTCAGAAAATTTCACAAAATGGCGCCTAGATGACGTCATCAGTCAAGGTCAAGGTTGAAAACCTTACTGTGTTTTCTCCATATGCCTATACATATGTGTGCCAAATTTCAAGGTATTTCATTCAACCATTTTCAAGTTATCTTGCTAACAAAAAAGTGGCGAGAATTAAGAAAAATAAATAAATAATAAATAATAAATAAATAAAGACGATTTTAACAAAAATATAAGGTGGTCTGTATTAGATACAGCCCACCTGATAATAAATAAATAAATAATAAAGGCAATTCTAACGAAATTATAAGGTGGTCTGTACAATATACAGCCCACCTGATAATAAACTAGACATATAATACTTGTTTGGAACAAGTATAGGTGGGCTGGTCAACTAAAACTTGAGACAAAATAGAGCAAAAATAAGCGACATACTGCTTACAAATTCTTAAAAAACAATATCATGTAGATTTATAACGTGAACTAAATTCACCTTCTATAGGCATAACACGCAAATTATGAAGTTTTTGACATGAGGCCTTTAATCAAAATTTTCACTATGATGACGTCATCAAAATGAAAAATAGTTATTACTGCGCTTGTAGAGAATTGTCTTAGCTACAACATATCAAAATTTTGAAGAAAATTGATCAATATTTACAGAGATACAATCAATTTTACATAAATATGCTGACATCATAATATGCAAATTCGTATTTTGAGTTCCAAGGCCATTGTGATGATGTCACGATACACTTAATGGCCAAATGAGACATGAAATCATATTTCCGACTCATACTCTATCTAAATATGAAAAATAATTGAGGATCCCGGTGCATTCCAAAGAGCTATAACGGATTTTGTATAGGCATGTTTTTGCCCATATATGCTATGTATTAAAAGACCTCGCGCGCACTGACATTTATCTTGAATTTACGCTCATCTTGTTCATAATGGTCATAAAGAAATAAACATGGTATCAAATTCCTTGAAAAAATATGAGAAATATCATGAAAGAAAAAAAAATGGCGATTCTATGTTTTGTAATGGTGTTACGCGCGAAAACGCGCGCGCATGCTCGTACGCGCGATTTTTTATAAAATGCTTAAAATGACCTGAAACGTATGCAAAAAAAATTTGAGACGATTTTGAGCATTAACAAATTTTGCGCGCGCACTGACGCGCGGACGTACGCGCACGCGCACGTTTTTTTGACCTGAAATTGACTGGACTGATATTGACCTTGATCATAATAAATATGAATGAGAAATACCTTTTGGTTATGAAGATATGATCATGAGTTTATTTTCAGAAAATTTCACAAAATGGAGCCTAGATGACGTCATCAGTCAAGGTCAAGGTTGGAAACCTTACTGTGTTTTGTCCATATGCCTATACATATGTGTGCCAAATTTCAAGTTATTTGATTTAGACAATTTCAAGTTATCTTGTTCACAAAAAAGTGGCGAGAATTAAGAAAAATAAATAAATAATAAAGGCAATTTTAACAAAAATATAAGGTGGTCTGTATTAGATACAGCCCACCTGATAAATAATAATAATAAAGGCAATTTTAACAAAATTATAAGGTGGTCTGTATTAGATACGGCCCACCTGATAATAAAGGCAATTTTAACAAAAATATAAGGTGGTCTGTATTAGATACAGCCCACCTGATAATTAAGATTTATATAGCGCTGGTATACAAGTACAGTTTCTAAGCGCTTTACAAAACAAGTGAAATGAAAAGTACGGTTAAACTAAATATGTAATAAGGGTCAACAAGAAACGTGAAATGAACAATGCGCTTAATTTGGACGAATTACTTAACTAACAATGTATAACAATAACATGATAATGAAAAAATAAAAATGTAAATACAATAATGAAGTATCATTAATGAAACTGCAATAATTATGTACATTAACCCTATTTAGCCCGGGCTATTTTGAAACTGCATAGCCCGGGGGGGGGGGGGCTTTTAAAGCCCCCCCCCCCTATGATCTTGGCCGTGAAACGCCCGATCGCCGCGAAAAATTTGCATACATGTCAAGTGAAGTGTATAGAATACTATGGTAATTTCAATTTTTAGAAAAATTCACTCATTTGCATATTTATGGTAATTTATGCAAATAAGGTCATCAAATTCACATTTTTGCCCATTAATCAGACATTATTCATATTTAAGCATTCTTTCTCACTACATATATTTGTTAGACCATTTGGAATAATAATACAACGCAAAAAATTGAAAAACCAGGGTTATTCCTTATGTTATCTATTGTTTTGATAATTTCTTATGTATTTCTTTGTTTTTTTTAACTTATGTATTTTATTGTTTTTGTTGTTCAATTTTATTTCCAACTATAATTCAACTATTTTGACCCCAAAATAAACACCTAAACTATAAACAAGACCAAATAACCAATGTTTTATCTCTTTATTTGAAAAATGAGATTTCTATATGTTTTGTACACAAATCACAAAAATGAGCAATTTTCGGGCTGACATTCAAAGACAAAACGACACGTGACTTTGTAATGGTAGGTCGGATTTTCAAAAAAATTCTTTCAAAAGATGCGCAAGACTCATAAGAAAAAAGTCACAAAATTTCAGTGCAAGATTTTTTTGCGTTAAAAAATGATCGCGAAAAATAGGGTTAAACAATAAATTAATTACAAGAAGATAGGACATGTGGTTATAAATACGGTAAGATGATGGACAATTACTTCGTGTTGAATAGATAGGTCTTAAGTCTACGTTTAAAAGTGTCAAGAGTTGGGGATTCACGGACAGAGACGGGGAGATTATTCCAGAGTTTAGGAGCACATACAGAGAAGGCACGATCTCCATAGCGGGTGTGAGTTCGAGGATCAGATGATAGTTGAAGATGAGCAGATAATGATGAGCGGAGCCTGATGGAGGAGGTTTGCACCTTTGGTGAAATGAGTCCATTGATGTATGCTGGAGCAAGTCCATTACGGGCCTTGTAGGTGAGAAACAGTACCTTGAATTGGATGGGCTGTGGAATGGGGAGCCAGTGAAGAGAACGAAGAATAGGTGTTATGTGTTCGTACTTTCTTGTGCGTGTGAGGAGACGGGCTGCAGTGTTCTGGATGTGTTGGAGTTTGGTCAGATGTGAGCTGGGTAGATTTATCAACAGGCTATTACAGTAATCAATGTGTGATGTCACAAATGCATTTATTAGGCGCCCAGTAGAACTTTGGTCTAAGTACTTTCGGAGTTTTCCGATCCGGTAAATTCCAAACGAAGCGGCCCGACTCTGCATGATTTCTGAACATGTTGCTTCATGGTAAGTTTGTCATCCACTGCGACTCCGAGATTAATAGAAGATTTTGATGGATTGATTGTAGTGCAGTCGACTTCAAAATCTGGCAGCTCACTGGCTTTACGAAATGCTGACGTCACATGCATGAGTTCTGTCTTGGCACCATTAAGCATGAGGTTGTTATCACGAGCCCAGACTTTCACATCTGCGATGCACTGCTCCAGTCTCACCACCCCACTGGCGATTTCACTTTGCTTCAGTATCAGATACATTTGTGTGTCGTCTGCATACATCATGTGGTCAACACCCTGATGGGACCTTATGACGTCACTGAGGGGACCAGAGTAGAGTATAAAGTCCAACGGTCCCACAACGGATCCTTGTGGTACTCCCCAAGTTAGTGGAAATGCTTCGGACTGGACACCATTGAGAACGATGACCTGTGATCGATTTTCCAAGTAGGAGGTAAGCCACTGCAGGACGGCTCCCTCAAATCCATACTTATTACAGAAACGTTGTATCATCATGCTATGATCGATCGTATCGAACGCAGACGAGAAGTCTAGCAGAATAAGAATAGCTTCAAGTCCTTTGACAATGGCTAACAAGAGATCGTTGGCAACCTTCAAGAGGGCTGTTTCTGTCGAATGGAACTGACGGTATGCGGATTGCATGACAGGATATAAACTATTGTCTTCTAAGTGTGTCCTGAGCTGAGCAGCTACAATCCTCTCTAGAGTCTTGGCGATGAAAGGAAGATTCGCGATCGGTCTGTAGTTTTTAAACTCATTTCGATCCAAAGATGTTTTTTTCAAGAGAGGAGTGACGTGTGATGTCTTGTATGCTGCAGGTACCTCTCCAGAAGACAGGGACAGATTAACAAGTTCAGTTACAAATGATACAAGCTCATTAATACAATCTTTCATGAGCCAAGTCGGTATTGGGTCAAGTCGGCACGATTTAGAAGAACTCTCACAGATCACCTTTTGCATCTCCAATTCTGATACAGGTTCAAAAGAAGAGAGTTTGTGCGTCGTCACTCCATCCTCACAATCTGATGAGCGGCTAGTAATCCCCTGAAGATTGGTGACGATGTCCTGAATCTTGTTGTAGAAAAATTGTCCAAAATCATTAGCCAGATTTATGTCTGACTCATGGTCAGGTAGAAGATGCTGTGACTTTGGGCGGGAAAGCGTCTGAACAAGCTGGAAAAGATGCTTGGTGTCACACTGCGCAATCTCGTCGGTCAAGTACCGAGATTTTGATTGAGATAAGACTGCATTGTAGGATTTACACTCCTCTTTGAACAGTTGACGATCAACTTCCAGACCAGAACTTTTCAATTTACGTTCAGCACGCCGTTTCGATCGTTTTGCCTCATGAACTTCATTGGTGTACCAGGGAGCCTTTGGTCTGATTGTGACAAGTAGTGATCGCTCAGGCGCGTGCTTGTCAAGTAGCTCCTTCAGTACGATGTTGTATTGTTCTGCCATGTCAGATGCATCTTTGGCTGTAGGAAGTGTAAGCAATGAGGTTTGTATGTCATTCCTAAGCTGAACCACATCAATGTCCCGAAGTTTCCGACAAGTTATCCGCTTCTTGGAAGTTGCTGGACTTACAAAATTGAGCGTAGTCAGGACTGCCGAGTGATCGGAAGGAAGTCCTGATACGACGTCCATGGCCACAATAGGATGATCAACCTTTCTGGAAATCAAGAGATCTAAGGTATGACCGGCTCGATGAGATGCACCTTGTACATGCTGCTGAAGATCAAATGTGTCTAAGATATCGAGGAATTTCCTAGCATCTCTGTCAGTTTCGTCGTCAACATGGATGTTGAAATCTCCCATGAGCACAAGCTGATGCTGATCAATCGTTACAGATTATAACAGTGTCGGAAAATCTGCCACAAAATTGTCATACGTCAGTTTGTTTGTAGACGATGGGGGAGGCCTATAAATGGCAAATGTCCTAAAAACCACAGAAGGAGAGACGCGGACCAGAATATCCATGTGCTCAAAAGATGAGAATTTTGTAGAGCAGTCTCTAGTGATTTTCAAAGAAGAGCGATATATGATGCATATACCACCACCCCGACTCTGGCGGTGTTCATGTACCCATGAAAGTCAGGCAAAGTCGCTACAACATCTGCAATGATAGGATCATCATAAAGCCCTCCCCTCAGCCATGATTCGGTCACAATCAGAAGATCTAAGTTGTTGCTTATGATCAAGTCACTAATCATTGTCGTTTTGTTGTTCATGGAGCGTGCATTCCAGTGTCCTATTCTGAGACGAGCCTGACCAGATCGAGATCCATTAGCAGTACACCTGGGCGTTTGCTGCGATTGAATCAGATAGATAAGATTCGGATTTGGACGCGGCGATATACGTCTTACAGGCCGGTACCATGGGTATTGGTCTGAAGTAGAGACCACGACTGGGATTGGTTGAAGGCATTTTATACATTTGCCACTTCTCCTCCAACGTTTTCTCCATCGTCGTCGTTTGCCACCCTTCCAGTATCTCAAACATGACCCATGTTGATCTACATGAACAGTGCATGTTTTACGTGATAAGTGCAGAGACTTGATCCTGAGGCACACTTCACTGTCCAGTTTACAAACATCAATGGGACGCAAGATGTGAAGATACAATGCTGTGTACTGAATAAGCTTCACATTCAAAGCCATGACTAAATGGGGAGACTCTTGATTCAAATCAAAAGAGTCCAGGTTGATAATAGACAGCTTATCCTCTGAGAGTCCAGTGAAAAGAATGGTAGGCGGGGCAGTCTGAAAGAACACAATTGGATGAAAAGGAGCTGCACTGCTATGTGTTGAAGTCCAATGGTGAACTGGTGCATGATGATAGAAAATGACAGCAAAAATCAAACGATAAATGCAAAGAAATGGTGACTTCATATTTCTGACAGGAGCCATAGTTCTTGCCTATACCACTTCCTGTATGATCTGGTATAAAAATCAATATAAGAAGTCTCCTCTGACAGCTTGAAAAATGGCAAGAAAGGGAGAGCCTGTGGGAGCAGCCATCGGCGCTGCACAGCACTCTAGTAACTTTAACTTACCAGAAAGAGGAGGTAGTATTAGAAATTTGTTTTATAACATTACCATAAAACATTGAAATCCTCTAATTCCTAATTATATAAAGGAAATAGAAAACTTTGCTCATTTTAAGAGGAAATTAAAGGAATACCTATCACTTGAGAGTCAGAGGAGAGAAGCGAATGACATGTTATATGATTGAAATAGCCTGCATACAGAACACTTTTCTTTTCTCTGCCAGGTTCATACATTTACCACAATAAATCAATGTATCTACCTATTATTTGCTAGTTTATCCAAACTACGCCACCTTCAAGAACACTCTAAAAAGTCACAATCGCGCATGCGCCCACCCCCATACATCGCCTTCACGTGCGCATCGCACGCCCGCCATTCATCCTCTTTCTATTCTCGCCCACCGAGACAGACATCGTATACAGCCGAGTCACATTAAAATCAAGGATTTTGTCCTTTTTTCGTTGGGCTTAGCACTTTTTACGTATCGAATTCCGTTCTCATAATAAATGCTGTTAATATTATGGGGCGGGTTCCCTTGTCACATTTTTATTTTTGCGGAAATTTGAGTTTCATTTCTGCACCGCATATTTCCTTTTTCGCGATCGTAAATTCAAACTTCGTTACGCCGCTGGTTAAGGCGTTGGGTTATACGGCCGTTGGTTGGGTTGGCGAGTAATTTATTCATCGCCCTTTGTTCCAACTTGGTTTGTTTCGCTTCGTGGTTCACTGCTTCAGCGGTGCGGCCTTTTGTTGTTTTCGCGATTGTTGGATTTATTTTTCGTGCATGCGTTGGGTTTAGTTTGATATAAAAACATTTTATTTGAAACTGTTGGCTGGATAATTTGGTGAGCGGGGATTTTGTTAAGCTCGCTCGCTCCTTTTGTCTGGCGTTTCTCTTTGTTTACTTGCATTTTATTTGAAACTGTTGGCTGGATAATTTGGTGAGCGGGGAGTTTGTTAATCTCGCTCGCTCCTTTTGTCTGGTGTTTCTCTTTGGTTTACTTTTTCTGTGTTCAGGTTCGTGATGGATGCGTCGGAGCCTGGTACTCTTGTTTCTCCTCCAGCTGGTGCAGCTACGGGAGGGGTGTTTGACAAGCCGACCACTCGTTTATTCAGTGTGGCGGCAGGTAAGTTAGGGAGCGCTACTAGCGTCTCTCGGACAGGCTCGTTTATAATTACCGGCTCGATCGTTAGCCCCCAACGCACGATAGAGAAGGGCGTCATTGGTCTGCCGACCTCTGACGTTCATGCTCTGGGGATGAGTGTCGCCATTGGGGCCACTGACACTCGGAACCCGATCACTGGCTTTGCTCCCGCTAGTGACACGTGCGTTGAGCGATTCCGCAGTCCTCGAGACTAGCTTGAATCCTCAGAGGCCGGCTTTCTCCCCTCGGGTGGAAGTCGTAAGAGACTTTCCGACCGGCCTGCTAGGGTACTGTCCGTCAGTCTCGAGTGTTTACTCGAGTGAATCCGCAGCACCCCGTGCCGCTTTGATCACTCAATTGTAGTACACTCTTGCTTGCTCTCACGCTCCCGTCACAGTCGGGTGCTTTTGAGACAAGCAAAATATCCGACCGCCTGGTCGGCAGTGCCGCCCGATTTTCAAATATCCGGCGGTTATCTGATATCCGCCACCGGTTTACAGATTCGGTTCGGATACCGGTTGGGATACCGGTGGGGATTGGGAACCGAACCGGTTTGCCGATTCGGATCCGATTTAAGCCCTGAATGTCTCAGTTTGCCTTTTGTGCAGCTGCAGTCACTCAATAGTAGGGACTTTTAGATTTGCGTGGACTGATACGTGTGACGTCCATTCAAGGCAGTGCATTAAAAGGACGTCGATCGTAGCAATCCCCATTGTCTTCTTGCGAATCTAAAAGTCCCTAATGTCGTTGTTTATGCGACCCCTGACACTCGGGCCTCGGTCACTGGCTAGACAGTGACGTGGGCTTTTTGAGAGATTCGGCAGCACTCTGTGCAGCCTTGGATCCTCAGGAGTGGGCTCCCTCCTGTCAGTCGGGTTGGGAGTCGTAAAAGACTGTCTGACCCTCCCGTCCAGGGTACTGTCTGTCAGTCTCGAGTGTCTACTCGAGTGAATCCGCCGCACCCCGTGCCGCCACGATAACTCAGGAGTACACGTGCAACAACTTGAGCGATTCCGCGTCCTCGGGACTAGCTTGAATCCTCAGGGGCAGGCTTCCTCCCGTCGGGTGGAAGTCGTAAGAAACTTTCCGACCGGCCCACTAGGGTACTGTCCGTCAGTCTCGAGTGTTTACTTGAATGATTCCGCAGCACCCCGTGCCGCCTTGATCACTCAATATTAGTACACTCTTGCTAGCTCTCTTGCTCCCGTTACAGTCGGGTGCTTATGAGACGAGCTAAATATATTTATATCCGTCGCCTGTTCAGCAGTGCCGCCCGATATATCTGTATCAGTTTACCGGTTCGGTAAATTACGCAAACATACGCTCTTGCTAGCTCTTTTGCTCCAGTCTTTAGGCATGGAGTATAGCCATGTCTCGATCATGTCTCTTTTGAGTCGATGTCTGCCTTGGGCACACATTAGGCTACATCTGGGAGGAGGGGTTCGGCCTCGTTTAGACGCCTACCCCTTCTCCGTTGCCATCGTTCAGACTGAGCCTCTCGATTATTTGGAGCTCTTTGCTGAGAGAAGTTGGCGGGGAAGTAACCCAGCCCTCTTGGTCGACCTCTGGTGGTACAGGCCTTCCTTTTTCGTGGTCGGCTCTGTCATGTCTTTGGACACTGGGGCCCAGGGCCTAGGTCCGGTTTTACCTCGGTGGCTTGATCTGGTACCAGTTGCCTGGATAGTGTCCGATATTTTGGATAGCCCCTTCTGGTGCCCAGACTTGTTTACATGTTCTTGATTCTCAGGATCCTGTTCTCGTACAGGTTTAGTTCCCGGAGTTGCCCCTCCTAGCTCAGTCGCTGCCCGGCAAGGAGATTAATGTTTGTGGTTGCGCCCGCCCCCTCGGGGCCAGGTTCTCGACGTCGTTGAGTTTGAAGGTCAGATGGGTGACTCTCAGTTACTAATCAGCGGGGCTCCCAAGCTCTCGTGGTTTGGCAGCCGACGTACAGACTCTCTTTGAGTCATCATTACCGGAGGCCTTCACTCTGGCTGTGCCAGGCGCGGCGAAGGCTTCCCATCTACTTCCGCGGGAATACCGCTCATGGTGGGTTGCCAGTCCGGTGACGGGTATCTTGTGTGTAAGGAGGGTTCCCTTCTCCGGTGATCTCCTCCCGTTCTAGTTTTAACAGGGCGCGGCCCTAGGGTGGGTCAGTTATGTAGAAGTAATCGCACTTAGCTCCTCCTTTGGGTCAAGCTTTGTGTCTTAGGGCTTTGTGAGGCGTGGTGGCCATGCTGGGCCTTTTTCGCTGACCCTTCCAGTTTAGCAAGGCCCTAGAACAAGCTTCGTCACTCGACGCTTTGGCAAGGGGCACGAAGTTGTGGTTGGATTGTTATGTTTATTGTGGCCTTCTAATGTCAAGTCTCCGACTGTGACTTAGGCGGAGAGAGCTGTGGTAATATTTAGACCTCAGCTTGCCTCTTCTCCAACCGTTCAGACTGGGCTTCGCGCAGTGTCTAAGTAGCTTGGTGGGCGACAGGGTTTACCCTGGTCTCATCTGGCTAGTCTGCGGCCCAGTTTCGCTGGTCTGGTGTAAGCCGGTACCCGATTTGGTTTGGGGATCGTCTTACCGAGTTCGGCCTCGAGGAGGCTCAGTTCGGTGGTTGGCATTTCTCCTCGGGCTATTTGCCCGTTGGTGATGGTTAAGCTCTCTTCTCCAGCTTCTTTTGCTACACCTCCAAGAGAGGAGTGGGTAGCAGGGTCGGGACTCACCCTTCCCCTCTGGGGTTTGGGGTTTTTCCTAAATGACGGCCATGTCAGTGACTCTTCTCGCAGATGGCTTCGCCATCTGTGATAGGTCTCATTGAAACCTAGTCATGCGGCTGACCAGCCGTTAAGGGCTGTGGTGTCGCCTTTTTCGGGGGATTTATCTCTTACAACTAGCTGAAATAGCTCAATTGGGAGAGCGTTAGACTTAAGATCTAAGGTCCCTGGTTCGAAACCACCCAGAGAACTCGCATGAGTTCTGAACTGTCCCGGGTTTCGGCATGTTCCTTTCTGTTTTAAGGACACAGTTCCCTAGCTCATTTGGAGGGTAATCAGTGTCCGTCGTTGATGTTTGTGGCAACGGGCTTCCCGGCGAGTTTCCGTTTCTGGCTGGTTTCTGTCCCTTTTGCTGTGGACATCTGTCCCCTCTTCCGCTGAGACTGGGCCTGTTCCAGTCTTTATCGGGGATTTTCTGTCATCGCACTGCGGTGCATACTCATTGAAGCCTAGTCATGCGACTGACTGGCTGGCTTCAGTTCAGTGTTTCTGGTTTCTGTCCCTTTTGCTGCGGACATCTGTCCTGTCCCAGTCTCGTTCGGGGATTTTCCGTCATCGCCCCGTGGTGCATACTTTCTCTGGCCGCTGGGCCGGTGTCGGGGAGTACGCTAGGACTTCTGGGCTCTCTGGGAGAGCCTCGCAGTTTATAGTTGTAGGGATTCCACGAGGACCCTTTACAACTCTCGTTTGGAGCCCTGCTCCATTTGGTGTGAAGACCTCGGGGTCTCACCCGTAGACTTTGATAGGTGTCATAGCTGGATTTTGGTTAATTTGTTTGGTGAGGCAAAGTGGTCTCGTGGAACAGCGACCACCTAGTATTTGGAAGGTATCGGTTCAATACCCTAGCTAGTGCTTTTAGAGGGTAAAGTCCTTCCACTTTTTGTGGTTGCCGTTCGGCCCTCGCCGCCTCTCATGTCTGGTTTTGGGACGGCTCGGGGGTTATCTCCTGTTGAAGTTAGTGCGTTCTTTTCTGCAGTGGCTGGCTATCCCGAAGGTTTTGGACGTTTTGGCACAGCCTCTTTTGGGCCTTTGTCTAAGGCCTCACTTGATGCTGAAAACTTTTTTCCTTATGGCAATAGTTTCTGGACAGCGGAGGGGTATGTTCCATGCGCTGTCTGCCTCCCCCGGCCATATCAGGTGGGGAGTTCGGTTGGTCCCACGACCTTCCTCCGGACCGATGGAGGCTTTTCCTCAGTCCTCTTTCGGACTTCTCAGTCGCTCAGGACAAGGTCTGGTGCCCCATTAGGGCACTCATGTGGTTTTTAGTTAGGACTAAGGTTCTTAAATAGGACTAAGGTTCTTAAATAGGACTAAGGTTCATCGAAAGGATGTCCAGTTGTTCCTCATTTCGCAGGAGCTCCTTTCTTCTGCGTCTCGTGAATCCATCTCCAGATGGATAGTGGACACTATTCAGGCCGCGGGTCCTTAAGCCCTGTTCGCAGAGGGCAGGGCTAGTGCCCATAATTCCAGATGTAGTGGTACTTCCTGGGCATTGTTCCAGGGAGTGGGTTTGGTTGACTTTTTGAAGGCCGCGTTTTGGCGGTCTCCCAATTCCCTTACATCTTTTTATCTTCAGGGACGTCACCTCTGGGGAGGTGTCGTGGTGTTGTTTGCAACTGCGTCCCTGCGGGCGGTTTTGGCTGTCTTTGTTCCCTTTGTTCCCCAGTAATCTCCTTCTTGTTCGCGACATGCCTCCCGGTCCATTTGTGTGCTGGTCTAGCAAATAATAGGTAGATACATTGATTTATTGTGGTAAATCAGAAAAGTCAGAACTGATTTTATTATTTACTATATAAATCTATGTATCTACCTATGTCCCTCCCTCCGTCCCCTCTCCTTGGGGGCAACATGTCCGAAGCTATGTCTTTGGAGGCTCGTGAAAGAGGATGAATGGCGGGCGTGCGATGCGCACGTGAAGGCGATGTATGGGGGTGGGCGCATGCGCGATTGTGACTTTTTAGAGTGTTCTCGAAGGTGGCGTAGTTTGGATAAACTAGCAAATAATAGGTAGATACATAGATTTATATAGTAAATTATAAAAACAGTTCAGATTTTTCTGTTTTGTATATACTTATGTTTTTGTACGTTTTAGAACTTTAATTCAACATATTCATCATTATTTTCATCCTCTTCTTCCTCCTCCTACTCTCCTTTTTCTTCTTTTACTTCTTCTTTTTCTTTTTCTTCTTCCTTTTCTTCTTTTTTTACTTCTTCTTTTTCTTATCTTCTTATTCTACTTGTACTTATTGTCATTTCTATCATTATTATTTTAATTAGGTGGTCTGTCATCGACAGATCACCTATTGATTTCGTTAGAATTTTCTTTCTTCTTTCCTTATTTTTTATTTATTTGCCTCTTTTTTTGTGTATAGGAAAACTCAAAATCTATAAAGTCAATATCTTTCAATTTTGGCACAGTCGTAGGTCATTGTCACGAGACATGACAACAACCTTTTCAAGGTAATCAGGTCTTCATGACGTCATCCAAGAGCCATTTTGTGACAATCAACTCATGATCATATCCTCATTACGGAAAGTCATTTTTCATTCATATAGCATGATGAAGGTCAATAAATGCGCGCGGACGTACGTCAGTGCGCGCACAAAATTTTAAAATGCTCAAAATCATTTTTTAATTAATCAAAATGTGAGTACGTTTCAGGTCATTTTAAGCATTTCAAAATAGAATCGCCATTTTTTTTTCTTTCATGATATTTCCCATTTTTGGGGGGAACAATTTGATACCATATTTATTTCTTTATGACCATTAATATTAAACGGAATGAGCGTCCGTTCAAGATAAATGTCTGTGCGCACGAGCTCTTATAATACATAGCATATATGGACAAAAACATGTCTATACAAAATCCATTATAGCTCTTTGGGAAGCACGGGACCCCAAATTTTTTTTCTTCATATTTGAATAGATTATGAGTTGAAAATATGATTTCATGTCTCATTGGCCTTTAAATCTATTGTGACGTCATCATAATGGCCTTGAAACTCAAAAAACGAATTTGCATATTATGACGTCATCATGTTTATGGAAAATTGATTGTATCTCTGTAAATATAAATGGATTTTTTCCAAAATTTGATTTGTAGTAGCTAAGACAATTCTCTACAAGATCAGTCACCACTATTTTTCATTTTGATGACGTCATCATAGTAAAAATTTTGATTAAAGGCTACATGTCAGAATTTTCTAAATTTGCGTGTTATCCTTTTGGAGGTGACTTTTTCTGAAATCTTGATTCTACATTACAGTCTTGTTCAAGCAATATCTTGATTATTTTCTTATGATTTTTTTCCAGGTTCGGATATGTTGTAGCTGACAAAATTCTCTACACCGAAAGTGACAGTTATTTTTTTAATCAGATGTTGGGATCATGGGAATATTTTAACTACGATATGTGATTGAGAATCCCATTTTCTGTTTACGTGTAATATCTGTGTGAGGTATTTTGGTCTATTCGTTATATAAGCATTGCCTCCCATTTCGGCGACCCACGTTTGATTCCCGGTTTTTTTTTTGCTATCGTTTTATATTTGATTTTATCACCTATCTTTGACTACTATAACATATTATCATATAAAATCACAAACAAGGTAATAAAATGCCTTATTTTGCGTGTTATATCTTTGATGGGAGAGGAATGTCAATAGTTTGCGTTGAAATCCTATGGCAAATCTGATCCCTTGTCGTTGAATAAACCTATATAGGGTTAATCTCTCAAGTCTGCTACAATATCAAATCGTTCCATTTCTAAAATGTTAGTCTCCTTTCCAAACGTTCATACTTTTTCCAGTTATTCAGCGCAGGTATATGCAATGTTTACGTTTTTCCCACAGACATAGAATTGTTTCCACAACTACTATATAACAATTTTTCTCTTCTCTCTTTCTCTATATTTAATTCTATAATGCTGAAAATATTGAATGCATCGTTTTCCATTACATCTCTCTCTCTCTCTCTTGCTCTGTTTCCCTTCACCTCTCTTGTTCTGCCCTCTCTCCTTCTCTTGCTCTGTCTCTGCATCTCTCTCTCTCTCTCACACTCTACTCTTTCACCCTCTTCCTCTCTCTCTCTCTGTCTCCCTCTACCTCTCTCGCCTCCCTCTTCTCCTCTTGCTCTGTCTCCCTCTGCCTCTGCTCTTCTCTTTTTCTTCTCTCTCACCTTTTCCTTTTCCTGCCTCTGGTTTTCGTTCTCCCTCTTTTATGTCTTTAGATGTTCCTTAATTACCTTTAGCTCTACCCTTTGCCCCTTGTATTCTTATTTCACCCCTACCATGTTTCCTTACTGTCCTGCCTCCTTTCAAGTGCCTGCATTCAGATTTCTCTTTTATCCCTCTGTCCAGCTTATGTATGTTTTGCATGACTATATACCCCGTCTCCCTCTCTCCTTAATATATCTACAGCCATCCATCCATCTCTCTCTCTCTCTCTCTCTTCATATCTCCATATGAGATCCTTATATAAAAAACAACGTCCAGACCACCTCATTCGTCTTCAGTGACGAATTAATATCTTGTGTTGTTATTAAAGATAATAATGATGATAATAATAATAAGTTTTTTTTTCTTATCTCTCTGTAAATAGTAAGCAAATAATTACCGTTGGTGAAGGTGATGGGACAAACTATCACTTCCGAGGCGATTTGGATGTAGCTATCTTTCCGAAGCGAAGTTGAGGAAAGATAGCGTATACATTCAGATCGCTGATTTAAACTTATTAATTGTGCACATGTTTGTCGGGGACCCCAATGGAAATAAGCTCTCGAGCTTTCGTGGGTTATCCTGTTCAAGCTGACTTAATTTTGATCTGTTATTTTTTTATATTGTTGTATGTCGGAGGCTTGGCGAATAAAATCAATAAATCTACTAAATTTGTTATCAAAACGGATTTGAAGTTATAGGTGTGTATTCTACTCACTGGTGTACTGATGGGGGGGGGGGGGGGCTTGGGGGTAAGTTGACCCCCTGACCCCCCAAAAAGAATTCAAACATGGTTTATTTTTAATTCGATACCAGTGATTTACAAATGTTCCTGAAATGACATGATTTTCCAGGTTTTGTGTCACTTTTGCCCCCACTTTTTCAGGTACCCCCAAAGTACCCCTTTTTACATAGGACTAGTGCCCCTTTTCTTTTGTAATAACTGTCCTTTTCCTCTCTTTTCATCTCTGAGAAAAATTCCCCTTTTCACCTCAAATATCTTTGCCCTTTTTTACTTTGCCCCTTTTCCTTTTGAATAAGTGCACCTTTTCCTTCGTAACGTAATAACAACCCCCTTCCCTGTCTCTTAAATGCCACTGTTCACCTCTGATAAGTGCCCCTTTTTTTTGACATGTGCCCCCTTTCCTTTCTAATAAGTACCATATTTCATATTTTCTTCGAATCAGTGCCCCTTTTACTTTTTTATATGAGCCCCTCCCCCTTTTAAAAATGCCCCTTATAATATCTGATAATTGCCCCTATTAAAATCTGATAGGTGCCCTTTTCCTTCGACAGATTCCTCATTTCCATTCTCACAAGTGCCTCTTTTCACCTCTGATAATTGCCCTTTTTACTTTGACACGAGCACCTTTTCTTTTCTAATAACTGTCCTTTTCCCTGTTGATAAGTGCCTACTTTTCCTTTTTCCATTAAACATGCATCCCTAATTCAAGGCGACTTAGAGCCCCTTTTTTTTCTATCTTTTAAGTCTTTCTTCATTAGATTGTGCTTAATACTCAGCAGGGTTTGTTTTTTGTCTTCTTTATAAGATGTATTTTTTCGCACTGGAACCTTACAGATCTTAACATTTTGCCTGCTCGCTTCGCTCGCTGGAAATTTAAAATTTAGACCATCACACCGGACTGCAAAGTATGTTGCTTAACTTGTACCACGTAAAGTAAGAAATAAATATTTATGTCATCCCTGGTAGTGTAATCACAATCATGACGATGTAGGGGTATACCAATGTTTTTTTTAATGTTTCCCTTTGTAGGTGCCTCTTTTTTTCCAGAAAGTGCCCTTCTTGTTGCCCCCCCCCCTTTTTTTGGAAGACGCACCGCCGCCCCTGCAATATTCTACTTGGTGGTGATGCAAATTTCGTTCTGACCCCCACAGTTTTTAGCTCATCCGGCCCGAAGGGCCTGATGAGCTTATGCCATGCAGTGGCGTCCGTCGTCCATCCGTCCGTCCACAGTTTTCAAAATGCTTCTTCTTCGTTATTTTTCAACCGATTTTGATTCTGATTGTTTCATATGATAGGGCTAGGAGGGGGATTTAAAACTTCTACACAGAATCGTGAAATTCATTATTTATGCTAATTTATGCAAATTCATTCGAAATCACAAAAAATGCTTCTTCTCCTTCATTTCTTGACCGATTTTGATTTGGTTTGCCTTATCTGTTAGAGCTAAATTTGGAACACTAAACTTCTACACAGAATTTTGAAATTGTTCTCCATTTATTAGTTATGGTAATTTATGCAAATTTATTCCAAAAATAACAAAAATTGCTTCTTCTCCCTCATTTCTTGACCGATTTTGATTTGGTTTGCCTTATCTGGTAGAGCTAAATTTTTATTTTTTGACCAGTTCAAAAGTGTACCACATAAAATTTACGATATTTGTTGTTGCGAGATGCGGATGAGCGCTACGTCATTGACGTTCTGGTTGTTACGCCACTGATTCCACTAATACGGTTTAACCCTTTCCTGGGTCTAAAATCATGCTTACCAAAAGAAAAAAATTGACCTCAGACTAAATTCCTCTTTAAAATCCGATTTTGAACAAAAGCCTAAGCCCAGCACCAGGTTTGGATTTAGTAGAATACAGACTATAGTACATTTTTGGAATATTGTGACTACAGGAAAATCTGTAGAGTGTCTTTCCTGCAGCTTTTTACCGATTGGGACCGGTTACTGAAGATATTTTGACATTTTAACTCAAATTGTTATCCAAAGCTTTCACATCTCAGCTGAACATCTGTACGTTTATCTATTTAAATTCTTCTTTCGTAGATCCCAGAGTGTCTGATTGTACAGATGCCAAGGTTTGGAAAGGATTATAAGATGTATAGCAGGATCCTACCTAGTCTAACCATCGACATCACTGATCTACTTGAAAACTGTAAGTTATATCAGAGCCAGAATACATGTATAGAACTACATCTTAATTAAAACTCATCCCGTGTTGTCGAGGAGGGCAATTCCCCCCTCTCCCTTTCTCTCTCTCTCCCCTCTCTCTCTCTCTCTCTCTTTCTCTTTCTCTCTCTCTCTTTCTCTTTCTCTCTCTCTCTCTCTATTTCTGTATAGTCCGATAAACTTCTATATATGTAATGTCTTAATGTTACTTATGATGTTTGTTTGTTGCAGATCCAAGACAGTGCTATATCTGTGGAGAACTGGCCAAGGTGGAATGTAGAGATTGCAGACCAGATGAAGAAATCTCTGAAGAATTCATCAAATCTTACTGCCAAGGCTGTTATGATATGGTGAGTAGTATAGAAAATGTGAGGGATGGAGACAAAGAAAGGGGAGACAGAGAGGAGGAGGAGCAGAAGAGAGAGAGAGAGAGAGAGAGAGAGAGTTAAAGAGAGAGAAATGTATAGGCAGAAAGAAAGAATTAGAGAGAGGCAAAAATGGTTGAGAGATGAAGATGGTGATGATGTAAGATATAACATGAAATTCAGTTATATTTTGATAAAATTGTAGTGAGAGAGAGAGAAAATGAAAGAAAAATGACAGTGTGTTGATGAGAGAGGGGATTTATGAGTTAAAAAACTGTGAGAAATGGATGGGGGAGTAAAGGAAAGATGAGTTAAATGACAGAAGATCGATTATGAGAGAAAGAAATAAAGAACCGAATCACTTGAAGTTTTGCACTTGCACCTTGACTAATACCTTCCACAGAATACAACATTCAATATCCCTTTACATTCCTCAACTTTTTTAGACCCACAGCAATCTTCCAGCACACAGAACAAAGCAGCTCAGCCTGGATGCGGAGGTTCAGAAAGGATTTGAAATGATCAGCAGGACAAAGATAAAGAAACTTCCCTTCCAGCGACATAGGATGGAGCTGTTTGCCGTGGTGTGCATCAAGACAAATCATTACGTGGCGTTTGTGAAGACGGAGACGGAGCCCACGCATTGGGTGCTCTTTGATAGCATGGCCGATAGAGATGGTAAGTATGATGGTGAACGAGATGAAGATGATGATGCTGATGATTATGATCAAAATTAAAGTTATAATGATAAACATTAAATGTGATTAAAGCAATGGTGATGCTGCTTCTGCTGCTGCTGTTGATGATGATGGTGGTGGTGGTGGTGGTGGTGGGGAGGGGAGGAGGAGGAGAAAACTGGATGAAGATGATGATGCTTATGATCATGATCAAACTTCATATGATAATGATAAACATTAAATGTGATTATAGTAATGCTGCTGCTGTTGGTAATGATGATGTTGGTGGTGGTGAGGAGAAGGAAATGGATGATGATGATTATGGTGATGATAATGATGGAGATGATGAGGATGATGGTTATCCTTATAATTTTGCTTCTCATCATGGTAATAGTTTTAAAAGTTTTTTAACATTTTGATTATATGCCTTTAAGTTTGCTAACATATTATCAAAGAATGCTTGCAAATGCTAAATCTGATTGGCCCAAAATTATCGGTAATTAACAAAGCAAAGAATATAATACTGATTTTGTCCTTTCCTGTATTTTGTCCTCTTCTCTTAGCCTCCTCTGTTCCTGGTTTCAATATTCCCAAGGTAACCCACCTCAAGAACTTTGAAGGATGGTTAAAGGATCCCCAGAAGATAATTGACCAACCAGATGACAAGAAGCTGCCGGAGCACCTCAGGAGACTCTTAGGAGATGCCTACATCTGTTTATACCGGAAGATAGAACAGGGTGGCAGTAGACCCCCTAGAGAATACGCCACAGGAGCAACAAAAAAAGGGGAGGAACAGATCAGATCAATGATTCCAGGTTTGGCATTTGCCTTGGTCGGTTTATGTAAAGTAGAATGAAACATGGAGAGAGGAGGAGGGAGAGTGAGAGAGAGAGAGAGAGGGAGAGAGAGAGAAAAAGAGAGAGAGAGACAAAGAGACAGACAAACAGAGAGATAGAGAGAAAGACAAACAGACAGACAGACAGACTGAAGATGAGAGAGAGACAGAGAGAAAGCTAGATTTTATCCCACAAACAATTTTTTCTTACGGTTACCAGACCAATGCTCTACCACTGAGTCATCTTGAGCACAATGCTCTACCACTGAGTCATCTTGAGCACGTCTTTGTCGATACACAGGGATGAATCTTTCTCATTAACACACAAGGGCATATCAAGGATTTTATAAAAGGGGGTGTTAAAGAAAGTGACGGATCCAAGATTTTCCAATAAAGGGGGTGGGGCCTGAAATTTGAAATTGTTAGTACGCACACGAAGCGTATGAATCACTTACAAAGCGTGCTCCTTGGGGCGGGGGGGGGGGGGGGGTAGGTGTAGGAGAGGGATAAGCTTTGACGTTTCATTAAAAATTATTAGAGACAGAAGACCATTCGTTAACTGTACCGTTCTCGACTCTTAAACCTTGTCTGAATTCAGTTCCCCCCCCCCCCCCTTCCCACGCTAGGCGCAAGAGCTTTGATGTTTCATTAAATTATTAGAGAAAGAAGACGATTCGTTGTACCATTCTCGACTCTTAATCCTTATCTGAATTTTGTTCCACCCCGTCCCTCGCGAAGCACAAAAGCTTTGACGTTTCATTCAATAAATAATTAGAGAAAAAAAGACGATTCGTTGTACCGTTCTCATCTCTTATTACTTGTCTGAATTCAGTTCTCCCTCCCCCCCCCCCCCCCCCCCGAAGCGCGGAAGCTTTGATGTGTCATTAAATTATGAAAAAACGAAGAAGATTTGATAATTGTACCGTTCTTGACTCTTCATCCTTGTCTGAATTCATTACCCCCCCCCCCCCCCCCCCGAGAAGCGCAGAAGCTTTGATGTGTCATTAAATTATTAGAAAAAGGAGACGATTCGTTAGTTGTACCGTTCTAGACTCTTAAACCTTGTTTTAATACAGTTCCCCTCCCCCCCCCCCCCATCTCTCACGAAGCACAAAAGCTTTGACGTTTAATTAAATTATTAGAGAAAGAAGACGATTTGTTAGTTGTACCGCTCTCGACTCTTAAACCTTGTCTGAATTAAATGTCTCCCCCCCCCCCCCATGCGAAGCGTGGAAGCTTTGACGTGTCATAAAATTATTAGAGATGGAAGACGATTCGTTAATATTATACTGTTCTTGACTCTTAATCCTTATCTGAATATAATTCCTCCCCGTCCCTCATGAAGGGCAAAAGCTTTGACATTTCATTAAATTATTAGAGATAGAAGACGATTCATTAATTGTACCGTTTTCAACTCTTCATCCTTGTCTGAATTCAGTTCCCCCCCCCCCCCCTGCGAGGCGCGGAAGCTTTTAACGTGTCATTAAATTATAAGAGATAGAAGACGATTCATTCATTGTACTGTTCTCGACTCTTAACCCTTATCTGAATTTAGTTCCCCCCTTTCGCGCGAAGCAAGGAAGCCTCCACGTCTCATTAAATAATTAGAGAAAGAAGACGATTTATGTACCGTTCTCAACTCTTCATCCTTGTCTGAATTCATCCCCCCCCCCCGCGAAGCGTGGAAGCTTTGACGTGTCATTAAATTATTAGAGATAAAAGACGATTCGTTAATTGTACCGTTCTCGACTCTCAATCCTTATCTTAATTTAGTTCCTCCCCATCCCTCGCGAAGCACAAAAGCTTTGATGTCTCATTAGATTATTAGAGAAAGAGGACAATTTGTTAATTGTACCGCTCTTCTATCTCTATGAATTTAATGAAACGTCAAAGCTTCCACGCTTCACGGGGGGAGGGGGGGGGGGATTTGAATTCAGACAAGGATTCAGACTCGAGAACTGTACAATTAACAAATCGTCTTCTTGTACTAATAATTTAATGGGACATCAAAGCTTTTGAGCTTTGCAAGGGACGGAGAGGAACTAAATTCAGATAAGGATTAGGAGTCTAGAACGGTACAATTAACGAATCGTCTCCTATCTCATCTCTAATAATTTAATGACACGTCAAAGCTACTGCGATTCGCAGGGAGGAAATAAATTCAGATGAGGATTTAGAGTCTAGAACGGTGCAATTAACAAATCGTCTCCTATCTCTAATAATTTAATGAAACGTCAAAGCTTTTGCGCAGGAGGGGGAACTGAATTTTGACAAGACTTAAGAGTCTAGAACGGTACATTTAACGAATCGTCTCCTATCTCTAATAATTTAATGGCACGTCAAAGCTTCTGCGCTTTGCGGGGGGATGAATTAAGACAAGGATGAAGAGTCGGGAGCGGTACAATTAATAAATCGTCTTATTTCTCTAATAATTTAATGAGATGTCAAAGCTTCCTTGCTTCGCGCGAGAGGGGGGGGGAACTAAATTTAGACAAGGATTAAGAGTCGATGGGAAAATATTAACGAATCGTTTACTATCTCTACTAGTAAGGGGGAAGGGGGGAACTGAATTCAGACAAGACTTAAAAGTCTAGAACAGTACATTTAACGAATCGTCTCCTATCTCTAATAATTTAATGGCACGTCAAAGCTTCTGCGCTTCGCAGGGGGGTGAATTAAGACAAGGATGAAGAGTCGAGAGCGGTACAATTAATAAATTATCTTATTTCTCTTATAATTTAAAGAGAGGTCAAAGCTTCCTTGCTTCGCGCGAGGGGGGGGGGGGGGAACTAAATTTAGACAAGGATTAAGAGTCGATGGGAAAATATACAAATCCTCTTCTTTCTCTAGTAATTTAATGAAACGCCAATGCTTCCTTGCTTCGCGTGAGAGGGGGGGAACTGAATTTAGACGAGGATTAATAATCGAGAACATTACAATTAACAAATCGTCTCCTATCTCTAATAATTTAATGACACGTCAAAGCTTCTGCGCTTTGCACGGTAGGGGGGGGGGGACTGAATTCAGACAAGACTTAAGAGTCGAGAACGGTACAATTAACGAATCCTCTTTTATCTCTAATATTTTAATGAAACGTCATAGCTTCCGCGCTTCGCGGGCGGGGGGGTTGAATTCAGACAAGGATTCAGACTCGAGAACTGTACAATTAACAAATCGTCTTCTTGTACTAATAATTTAATGGGACATCAAAGCTTTTGAGCTTTGCAAGGGACGGGGAGGAACTAAATTCAGATAAGGATTAGGAGTCTACAACGGTACAATTAACGAATCGTCTCCTATCTCTAATAATTTAGTGAAATATCAAAGCTTTTACGCTTCGCGCGGGAGGGGGAACTGAATTCAGACAAGTTTTATGAGATGAGAACGATACAATTATCAAATCGTCAAAAGCTTTGATGTCCCATTAAATTATTAGTACAAAAAGACGATTTGTTAATTGTACAGTTCCCGAGTCTGAATCCTTGTCTGAATTCAGTTCTCCCCCCGCCCCTGAAGCGCGGAAGCTATGATGTGTCATTCAATTATAAAAAAATGAAGACGATTTGATAATTGTACCGTTCTTGACTCTTCATCCTTATTTGAATTCAGTCCCCCCCCCCCCCCATCCCTCACTAAATGCAAAAGGTTTGACGTTTCATTAAATTATTATTAAAAGAAGACGATTTGTTATTTTTACAGTTCTCGACTCTTAATCCTTATCTAAATTTAATTCCTACCCGTCCCTCGCAGAGCGCATAAGGTTGGACGTTTCATTATAATAATAGAGATAGAAGACGATTAGTTAATTGTAATGTTCTCGATTATTAGTCCTTGTCTAAATTCAGTTTCCACCCTCTCACGCAAAGCAAGGAAGCGTTGGCATTTCATTAAATTACTAGAGAAAGAAGAGGATTTGGAAATTTTACCGCTCTCGACTCTTCATCGTAACATGAATTCAACCCCCCCCACCCCCCTGCGAAGCCTGAAGCTTTGACATACATGTATCATTAAATTATTAGAGAAATAAGATGATTTGTTAATTGTACCTCTCTGGACTCTTCATCCTTGTCTGAATTCATCGTCCCGCGAAGCGCAGAAGCTTTGAAATTTTATTAAATTATTAGAGATAGAAAATGTTTCGTTAATTGTACCATTCTCGCCTCTTAATCCTTATCTGAATTCAGTTCCCCCCTCCCGCGCAAAGCACAGAAGCTTTGACGTGTCATTAAATTATTAGAGATAGGAGACGATTTGTTAATTGTAACGTTCTCGACTCGTAACCCTTGTCTGAATTTAGTCCATCCCTCGTCGCGCGCTAAGCGCTAAAAATTTGACGTTTCATAAAATTATTAGAGATAGAAGACGATACGTAAATTGTACCGTTCTTGACTCTTAAACCTTGTCTGAAATCAGTCCCCCACCCCTTCCCACGCTAGGCTCAAGAGCTTTGATGTTTCATTAAATTATTAGAAAAAGAAGACGATTCGTTGTACCATTCTCGACTCTTAATCCTTATCTGAATTTTTTTTCCCCCCTCTCACGCGAAGCAAGGAAGCGTTGGCGTTTCATTAAATTACTAGAGAAAGAAGAGGATTCGTTAATTGTACCGTTCTTGACTCTTAAGTCTTGTCTGAATTCAGTTCCCCCTCTACCGCGCAAGGCGCAAAAGCTTTGAGGTTTCATTAAATTATTTTAGAGATAGTAAACGATTCGTTAAAATTGTACCATTCTCGACTCTTACTCCTAATCTGAATTCTGTTCCCCCCTCCCGCGCAGAAGCTCTGACGAGTAATTAAATTAATAGAGATAGGAGACGATTCGTTAATTGTACCGTTTTAGACTCCTAATCCTTATCTGAATTTAGTTTCTCCTTGTCTCTGCGAAGCTCAAAAGCCCGAGTCTTAATCCTTGTCTGAATTCAACCCCCCCCCCCCCCCCCCGAATCGTGGAAGCTATGACGTTTCATTAAAATATTAGAGATAAAAGAGGATTCTTTAATTGTACCGTTCTCAAATCTTAAGTCTTGTCTGAATTCAGTTTCCCCCCTACCGCGCAAAGCGCAGAAGCTTTGACGTGTCATTAAATTAATAGAGATAGGAGACGATTCGTTAATTGTAATGTTCTCGATTATTAATCCTTGTCTAAATTCAGTTTCCCCCCTCTCACACGAAGCAAGGAAGCGTTGGCGTTTCATTAAATTCCTAGAGAAAGAAGAGGATTTGTAAATCGTACTGCTCTCGACTCTTCATCGTATCCTGAATTCGCCCCCCCCCCCCCTGCGAAGAGAAGAAGCTTTGACGTGTCATTAAATTCATAGATATAGTGGACGATTAGTTAATTGTAATGTTCTCGACTCTTCAGCCTTATCTTAATTTAGTTCCTACCTGTCCCTCGCGGAGTGAGTCTCACGCAATTCACCCCATTCTCAAGCTGTTACGCTGATCATAGGAACTCTCACGCTGAACCCCGAAAATAGAAAGAAAAAAAAAAAAAAAGTCTATTATATCGGAAATTCAATATCCCTGCCGAAAGTTTCGACATTTTTTTAACCACACATGCGCAAAGCTAAACCATCAATGCAAATTGGTTTCGGTTTGCCGCGCAAAGACAAGATAGTGAATTGTGATTGGCTTATCCTGCGTGTGCGAGTGACGTCGTCACTTTACTATGAAGCGGGGATTTTGTGCGAGACACAACACAAGCCAGTGTTGATGCCATGGCCTGTCATCGCTGTACATCCTGCGCGGACCCCAGCCCGGCCCGGCCCGGGTGGCTCAGTGTTTGCGATCGGATAATGGGCCTGGGCCGTCCTCTTTAGCCCTCTACGACCAGATCGGCCATATGGTAAAGTACTTCAGGCTTCAGCCGGTACAGGTGAGTTTAAACTCTTGTCTTGAAATATTGAAATTCATGGTTTCGATCGTTTATAACGAGAGTAAGAATGATTTTGGAAGGGTGCTTGTATATAATTGATATGGCAGTTATATTAACTATGTTCTGTGTATTCTATTGAGAACGAAATTTTGATTTAATTTTTTTCCAAAAAGAGTGTGTTGAAAGTGTGACTGTGTTTGAGGTTCAACTGCTAAGCTTTGGAATAATGCAATTACAAATGTGGAAGTTTGTATTTTTTCAAGGTCAGTGTACTTCATGAAATCAATTAACCTATTTGAATCCTGCCTTATGTATTTGTGGAATCAGGGTTAAAGTGTGCACCAGATTGCACCATTTCAATTGCAAAATTGTAAAAGCTCCCTACCGTGGAAGGGGGGACACCCCCCTTACACACCATCCCCCCCTCGGGCGCTTCACGCCCTCGGGCTTGGTCGCTTCGCTCCCTCGCAATGTCTCACTCCAAACTCTTTCCAAAGGTTGGCAGCCCTGTACTTGTCTGAATTCAGTTGTCCCTCCGCCCCCGAAGCGCGGAAGCTTTGATGTGTCATTAAATTATGAAAAAACGAAGACGATTTGATAATTGTACCGTTCTTGACTCTTCATCCTTGTCTGAATTCATTCCCCCCCCCCCCCCGTCCCTCACGAAATGCAAAAGGTTTGACGTTTCATTAAATTATTATTAAAAGAAGACGATTTGTTTTTTTAACAGTTCTCGTCTCTTAATCCTTGTTTGAATTCAGTTCCTACCCGTCCCTCGCAGAGCGCAAAAGCTTTGACATTTCATTAAAATAATAGAGATAGAAGACGATTAGTTAATTGTAATGTTCTTGATTATTAGTCCTTGTCTAAATTCAATTTCCCCCCTCTAAAGCAAAGCAAGGAAGCGTTGGCGTTTCATTAAATTACTAGAAAAAGAGGAGGATTTGGAAATTGTACCGCTCTCGACTCTTCATCGTATCTTGAATTCAACCCCCCGCTCCCCCTGGAAACGCGGAAGCTTTGACGTGTCATTAAATTATTGAGATAGGAGACGATTCGTTAATTGTACCGTTCTCATCTCTTAATACTTGTCTGAATTCGTTTCTCCCCCCCCCCCCCCGAAGCGCGGAAGCTTTGATGTGTCATTAAATTATGAAAAAACGAAGACGATTTGATAATTGTACCATTCCCGAGTCTGAACCCTTGTCTGAATGTAAATCCCCCCCCACCCCCGCGAAGTGCGGAAGCTTTGACGTTTCATTAAATTCCTAGAGATAGATGACGATTAGTTAATTGTTATGTTCTCGATTATATATCCTTGTCTAAATTCAGTTTCCCCCCTCTCACGCGAAGTAAGGAAGCTTTGGCGTCTCATTAAATTACTAGAGAAAGAAAACGATTTGTAAATTGTACAGTTCTCGACTCTTCATCGTATCCTGAATTCACCCCCCCCCCCCGCGAATTGCAGAAGCTTTGACGTGTCATTAAATTATTAGAGATAGGAGACAAAGCGTTAATTGTACCGTTCTAAACTCTTCATCCTTGACTGAATTCATTCCCCCCCCCCCCTCTTGCGCAAAGCAAGGAAGTTTTGGCTTCTCATTAAATTATTAGAGAAAGAAGAAGACTTGTTTATTGTACCGTTCTCAACTCTTAAGTCTTGTCTGAATTCAGTCTCCCCCCCTACCGCGCAAAGCGCAGAAGCTTTGATGTGTCATTAAATTATTAGAGATAGGAGACGATTCGTTAATTGTAATGTTCTCGATTCTTAATCCTTGTCTAAATTCAGTTCCCCCCCTCTCACGCGAGCTCAAAAGCTTTGATGTCCCATTAAATTATTAGTAAAAGAAGAAGATTTGTTAATTGTACAGTTCCCGAGTCTTAATCCTTGTCTGAATTCAACCCCCCCCCCCCCCGCGAAGCGCGGAAGCTATGACGTTTCATTAAAATATTAGAGATAAAAGAGGATTCTTTAATTGTACCGTTCTCAAATCTTAAGTCTTGTCTGAATTCAGTTTCCCCCCTACCGCGCAAAGCGCAGAAGCTTTGACGTGTCATTAAATTAATAGAGATAGGAGACGATTCGTTAATTGTAATGTTCTCGATTATTAATCCTTGTCTAAATTCAGTTTCCCCCCTCTCACACGAAGCAAGGAAGCGTTGGCGTTTCATTAAATTACTAGAGAAAGAAGAGGATATGGAAATTGTACCGCTCTTGACTCTTCATCGTATCCTGAATTCAACCCCCGCCCCCCTGGAAATGCGGAAGCTTTGACGTGTCATTAAATTATGAGATAGGAGACGATTCGTTAATTGTACTGTTCTAGACTCTTAAACCTTGTCTGAAATCGGTCCCCCACCCCTTCCCACGCTAGGTGCAAGAGTTTGATGTTTCATTAAATTATTAGAGAAAGAAGACGATTCGTTGTACCATTCTCGACTCTTAATCCTTATCTGAATTTTGTTCCACCCCGTCCCTCGCGAAACACAAAAGCTTTGACGTCTCATTCAATAAATAATTAGAGAAAAAAAGTCGATTCGTTGTACCGTTCTCATCTCTTAATACTTGTCTGAATTCATTTCTCCCCCCCCCCCCCCGAAGCGCGGAAGCTTTGATGTGTCATTAAATTATGAAAAAACGAAGACGATTTGTTTTTTTAACAGTTCTCGACTCTTAATCCTTATTTGAATTCAGTTCCTACCCATCCCTCGCAGGGCGCAAAAGCTTTGACGTTTCATTAAAATAATAGAGATAGAAGACGATTTGGAAATTGTACCGCTCTCGACTCTTCATCGTATACTGAATTCAACCCCCCGCCCCCCCCCCCCTGGGAAGCGTGGAAGCTTTGAAATGTCATTAAATTATTAGAGATAGGAGATGATTCGTTAATTGTACCGTTCTAGACTCATAAACCTTGTCTGAAATCAGTCCCCAACCCCTTCCCACACTAGGCGCAAGAGCTTTGATGTTTCATTAAATTATTAGAGAAAGAAGAAGATTCGTTGTACCATTCCCGACTCTTAATCCTTATCTGAATTTTGTTCCACCCCGTCCCTCGCGAAGCACAAAAGCTTTGACGTTTCATTCAATAAATAATTAGAGAAAAAAAAAAAAGATTCCTTGTACTGTTCTCATCTCTTAATACTTGTCTGAATTCAGTTCTCCCCCTCCTCCCTCATCCCCCCTACTGCGCAAGGCGCAAAAGCTTTGACGTTTCATTAAATTATTTTAGAGATAGTAAATGATTCGTTAAAATTGTACCATTCTTGACTCTTAATCCTTATCTGAATTCAGTTCCCCCCTCCCACGCAAAGCGCAGAAGCTTTGACGAGTCATTAAATTATTAGAGAAATAAGATGATTTATTAATTGTACCGTTCTAGACTCTAGCTTAATCCTCATCTGAATTTAGTTCCTCCCCGTTAAGCACAAAAGCTTTAACATGCCATTAAATTATTAGAGATAGGAGACGATTTGTTAAATGTACCGTTCTAGACTCTTAAGTCTTGTCAAAATTCAGTTCCCCCTCCCGCGCAAAAGCTTTGACGTTTCATTAAATTATTAGAGATAGGAGACGATTTGTTAATTGCACCGTTCTAGACTCTAAATCCTCATCTGAATTTATTTCCTCCCTGCGAATCGCAGTAGCTTTGACGTGTCATTAAATTATTAGAGATGAGATAGGAGATGATTCGTGAATTGTACCGTTCTAGACTCCTAATC
This sequence comes from Strongylocentrotus droebachiensis, assembly GCA_035222895.1. NCBI lineage: Eukaryota > Metazoa > Echinodermata > Echinoidea > Camarodonta > Strongylocentrotidae > Strongylocentrotus > Strongylocentrotus droebachiensis. The sequence goes on from JAVYIG010008535.1 coordinate 64,044, forward strand.
CTTATCTGAATTTAATTCGTCCCGTCCCTTGCGAAGCTCAAAAGCTTTGATGTCCCATTAAATTATTCGTAAAAGAAGACGATTTGTTAATTGTACAGTTCCCGACTCTTCATCCTTGTCTGAATTCAGTTCCCCCCTCTCACGCGAAGCAAGAAGCTTTGGCGTCTCATTAAATTACTATAGAAAGAAGACGATTTGTTAATTGTACAGTTCCCGACTCTTCATCCTTGTCTGAATTCACCCCCCCCCCCCCCGCGAAGCGTGGAAGCTATGACGTTTCATTAAAATAATAGAGATAAAAGAGGATTCGTTAATTGTACCGTTCTCAACTCTTAAGTCTTGTCTGAATTCAGTCCCTCCCCCCCTACCGCGCAAAGCGCAGAAGCTTTGACGTGTCATTACATTATTAGAGATAGGAGACGATTTGTTAATTGTAATGTTCTCGATTATTAATCCTTGTCTAAATTCAGTTCCCCCCCTCTCACGCGAAGCAAGGAAGCATTGGCGTTTCATTAAATTACTAGAGAAAGAAGAGGATTTGTATATTGTACCGCTCTCGACTCTTCATCGTATCCTGAATTCACCCCCCCCCCCTCTGCGAAGCGCAGAAGCTTTGACGTGTCATTAAATTATTAGAGATAGGAGAGGATTCGTTAATTGTAATGTTCTCGATTCTTAATCCTTGTCTAAATTCAGTTCCCCCCCTCTCACGCGAAGCTCAAAAGCTTTGATGTCCCATTAAATTATTAGTAAAAGAAGAAGATTTGTTAATTGTACAGTTCCCGAGTCTTAATCCTTGTCTGAATTCAGTTCCTACCCATCCCTCGCAGGGCGCAAAAGCTTTGACGTTTCATTAAAATAATAGAGATAGAAGACGATTTGGAAATTGTACCTCTCTCGACTCTTCATCGTATACTGAATTCAACCCCCCGCCCCCCCCCCCCTGGGAACCGCGGAAGCTTTGACATGTCATTAGATTATTAGAGATAGGAGACGATTCGTTAATTGTACCGTTCTAGACTCTTAAACCTTGTCTGAAATCAGTCCCCAACCCCTTCCCACACTAGGCGCAAGAGCTTTGATGTTTCATTAAATTATTAGAGAAAGAAGAAGATTTGTTGTACCATTCTCGACTCTTAATCCTTATCTGAATTTTGTTCCACCCCGTCCCTCGCGAAGCACAAAAGCTTTGACGTTTCATTCAATAAATAATTAGAGAAAAAAAAAAAAGATTCCTTGTACTGTTCTCATCTCTTAATACTTGTCTGAATTCAGTTCTCCCCCTCCTCCCTCATCCCCCCCTACTGCGCAAGGCGCAAAAGCTTTGACGTTTCATTAAATTATTTTAGAGATAGTAAATGATTCGTTAAAATTGTACCATTCTTGACTCTTAATCCTTATCTGAATTCAGTTCCCCCCTCCCACGCAAAGCGCAGAAGCTTTGACGAGTCATTAAATTATTAGAGAAATAAGATGATTTATTAATTGTACCGTTCTAGACTCTTAATCCTCATCTGAATTTAGTTCCTCCCCGTTAAGCACAGAAGCTTTGACATGCCATTAAATTATTAGAGATAGGAGACGATTTGTTAAATGTACCGTTCTAGACTCTTAAGTCTTGTCAAAATTCAGTTCCCCCTCCCGCGCAAAAGCTTTGACGTTTCATTAAATTATTAGAGATAGGAGACGATTTGTTAATTGCACCGTTCTAGACTCTAAATCCTCATCTGAATTTATTTCCTCCCTGCGAATCGCAGTAGCTTTGACGTGTCATTAAATTATTAGAGATGAGATAGGAGATGATTCGTGAATTGTACCGTTCTAGACTCCTAATCCTTATCTGAATTTAATTCGTCCCGTCCCTTGCGAAGCTCAAAAGCTTTGATGTCCCATTAAATTATTCGTAAAAGAAGACGATTTGTTAATTGTACAGTTCCCGACTCTTCATCCTTGTCTGAATTCAGTTCCCCCCTCTCACGCGAAGCAAGAAGCTTTGGCGTCTCATTAAATTACTATAGAAAGAAGACGATTTGTTAATTGTACAGTTCCCGACTCTTCATCCTTGTCTGAATTCACCCCCCCCCCCCGCGAAGCGTGGAAGCTATGACGTTTCATTAAAATAATAGAGATAAAAGAGGATTCGTTAATTGTACCGTTCTCAACTCTTAAGTCTTGTCTGAATTCAGTCCCTCCCCCCCTACCGCGCAAAGCGCAGAAGCTTTGACGTGTCATTACATTATTAGAGATAGGAGACGATTTGTTAATTGTAATGTTCTCGATTATTAATCCTTGTCTAAATTCAGTTCCCCCCCTCTCACGCGAAGCAAGGAAGCATTGGCGTTTCATTAAATTACTAGAGAAAGAAGAGGATTTGTATATTGTACCGCTCTCGACTCTTCATCGTATCCTGAATTCACCCCCCCCCCCCCCTCTGCGAAGCGCAGAAGCTTTGACGTGTCATTAAATTATTAGAGATAGGAGAGGATTCGTTAATTGTAATGTTCTCGATTCTTAATCCTTGTCTAAATTCAGTTCCCCCCCTCTCACGCGAAGCTCAAAAGCTTTGATGTCCCATTAAATTATTAGTAAAAGAAGAAGATTTGTTAATTGTACAGTTCCCGAGTCTTAATCCTTGTCTGAATTCAGTTCCTACCCATCCCTCGCAGGGCGCAAAAGCTTTGACGTTTCATTAAAATAATAGAGATAGAAGACGATTTGGAAATTGTACCTCTCTCGACTCTTCATCGTATACTGAATTCAACCCCCCGCCCCCCCCCCCCCTGGGAACCGCGGAAGCTTTGACATGTCATTAGATTATTAGAGATAGGAGACGATTCGTTAATTGTACCGTTCTAGACTCTTAAACCTTGTCTGAAATCAGTCCCCGACCCCTTCCCACACTAGGCGCAAGAGCTTTGATGTTTCATTAAATTATTAGAGAAAGAAGAAGATTTGTTGTACCATTCTCGACTCTTAATCCTTATCTGAATTTTGTTCCACCCCGTCCCTCGCGAAGCACAAAAGCTTTGACGTTTCATTCAATAAATAATTAGAGAAAAAAAAAAAAGATTCCTTGTACTGTTCTCATCTCTTAATACTTGTCTGAATTCAGTTCTCCCCCTCCTCCCTCATCCCCCCCTACTGCGCAAGGCGCAAAAGCTTTGACGTTTCATTAAATTATTTTAGAGATAGTAAATGATTTGTTAAAATTGTACCATTCTTGACTCTTAATCCTTATCTGAATTCAGTTCCCCCCTCCCACGCAAAGCGCAGAAGCTTTGACGAGTCATTAAATTATTAGAGAAATAAGATGATTTATTAATTGTACCGTTCTAGACTCTTAATCCTCATCTGAATTTAGTTCCTCCCCGTTAAGCACAGAAGCTTTGACATGCCATTAAATTATTAGAGATAGGAGACGATTCGTTAAATGTACCGTTCTAGACTCTTAAGTCTTGTCAAAATTCAGTTCCCCCTCCCGCGCAAAAGCTTTGACGTTTCATTAAATTATTAGAGAAAGAAGAAGATTTGTTAATTGCACCATTCTAGACTCTAAATCCTCATCTGAATTTATTTCCTCCCTGCGAATCGCAGTAGCTTTGACGTGTCATTAAATTATTAGAGATGAGATAGTAGATGATTCGTGAATTGTACCGTTCTAGACTCCTAATCCTTATCTGAATTTAATTCGTCCCGTCCCTTGCGAAACTCAAAAGCTTTGATGTCCCATTAAATTATTCGTAAAAGAAGACGATTTGTAAATTGTACAGTTCCCGACTCTTCATCCTTGTCTGAATTCAACCCCCCCCCCCCCCCCGCAAAGCGCGAAAGCTATGACGTTTCATTAAAATATTAGAGATAAAAGAGGATTCGTTAATTGTAATGTTCTCGATTATTAATCCTTGTCTAAATTTACGTTAAATGTACCGTTCTAGACTCTTAAGTCTTGTCAAAATTCAGTTCCCCCTCCCACGCAAAAGCTTTGACGTTTCATTAAATTATTAGAGATAGGAGACGATTTGTTAATTGCACCGTTCTAGACTCTAAATTCTCATCTGAATTTATTTCCTCCCTGCGAATCGCAGTAGCTTTAACGTGTCATTAAATTATTAGAGATGAGATAGGAGATGATTCGTGAATTGTACCGTTCTAGACTCCTAATCCTTATCTGAATTTAATTCGTCCCGTCCCTTTCGAAGCTCAAAAGCTTTGATGTCCCATTAAATTATTCGTAAAAGAAGACGATTTGTTAATTGTACAGTTCCCGACTCTTCATCCTTGTCTGAATTCAGTTCCCCCCTCTCACGCGAAGCAAGAAGCTTTGGCGTCTCATTAAAATATTAGAGATAAAAGAGGATTCGTTAATTGTACCGTTCTCAACTCTTAAGTCTTGTCTGAATTCAGTCTCCCCCCCTACCGCGCAAAGCGCAGAAGCTTTGACGTGTCATTAAATTATTAGAGATAAGAGACGATTCGTTAATTGTAATGTTCTCGATTCTTAATCCTTGTCTAAATTCAGTTCCCCCCCTCTCACGCGAGCTCAAAAGCTTTGATGTCCCATTAAATTATTAGTAAAAGAAGAAGATTTGTTAATTGTACAGTTCCCGAGTCTTAATCCTTGTCTGAATTCAACCCCCCCCCCCCCTGCGAAGCGCGGAAGCTATGACGTTTCATTAAAATATTAGAGATAAAAGAGGATTCGTTAATTGTAATGTTCTCGATTATTAATCCTTGTCTAAAATCAGTTCCCCCCCTCTCACGCGAAGCAAGGAAGCGTTTGCGTTTCATTAAATTACTAGAGAAAGAAGAGGATTTGGAAATTGTACCGCTCTTGACTCTTCATCGTATCCTGAATTCAACCCCCCGCCCCCCTGGAAATGCGGAAGCTTTGACGTGTCATTAAATTATGAGATAGGAGACGATTCGTTAATGGTACTGTTCTAGACTCTTAAAGCGTATCTGCCATAGTTTACAAGAGGGATTAGACTGCCCTGCAAGGTCACTGGACAGGTGGTTATCTCATCAACTCAGCTCTCAGTTAACATAAGAAAAAGAGGATCATGGGGGACCAATGGTCACCGATTAGGCATGGTTTGTTATATAGAGGGCGCAAGTAGCTACAAGTAGTGCAGTGGGCCTTTAAACCTTGTCTGAAATCGGTCCCCCACCCCTTCCCACGCTAGGCGCAAGAGTTTGATGTTTCATTAAATTATTAGAGAAAGAAGACGATTCGTTGTACCGTTCTCATCTCTTAATACTTGTCTGAATTCATTTCTCCCCCCCCCCCCCCCCCCGAAGAGGATTTGTATATTGTACCGCTCTCGACTCTTCATCGTATCCTGAATTCACCCCTCCCCCCCCTCTGCGAAGCGCAGAAGCTTTGACATGTCATTAAATTATTAGAGATGAGATAGGAGATGATTTGTTAATTGTACCGTTTAGACTCCTAATCCTTATCTGAATTTAGTTTCTCCTCGTCTCTGCGAAGCTCAAAAGCTTTGATGTCCCATTAAATTATTATTAAAAGAAGACGATTCGTTAATTGTACAGTTCCCGAGTCTTAATCCTTGTCTGAATTAAAATCCCCCTTCCCCCCCGCGAAGCGCGGAAGCTTTGACGTTTCATTAAAATATTAGAGATAAAAGAGGATTCGTTAATTGTACTGTTCTCGACTCTTAAGTCTTGTCTGAATTCAGTCCCCCCCCCCTACCGCGTAAAGCGCAGAAGCTTTGACGTGTCATTAAATTATTAGAGATAGGAGACGATTTGTTAATTGTAATGTTCTCGATTATTAATCCTTGTCTAAATTCAGTTCCCCCCCTCTCACGCGAAGCAAGGAAGCGTTGGCGTTTCATTAAATTACTAGAGAAAGAAGAGGATTTGTATATTGTACCGCTCTTGACTCTTCATCGTATCCTGAATTCACCCCCCCCCCCCCTCTGCAAAGCGCAGAAGCTTTGACATGTCATTAAATTATTAGAGATGAGATAGGAGATGATTTGTTAATTGTACCGTTTAGACTCCTAATCCTTATCTGAATTTAGTTTCTCCTCGTCTCTGCGAAGCTCAAAAGCTTTGATGTCCCATTAAATTATTAGTAAAAGAAGACGATTCATTAATTGTACAGTTCCCGAGTCTTAATCCTTGTCTGAATTAAAATCCCCCTTCCCCCCGCGAAGCGCGGAAGCTTTGACGTTTCATTAAAATATTAGAGAAAGAAGACGATTAGTTAATTGTAATGTTCTTGATTATAAATCCTTGTCTAAATTCAGTTTCCCCCCTCTCACGCGAAGCAAGGAAGCATTGTCGTCTAATTAAATTACTAGAGAAAGAAGACGATTTGTAAATTGTACCGCTCTCGACTCTTTATTGTATCCTGAATTCACCCCTCCCCCCTCGCGCGAAGCGCAGAAGCTTTGACGTGTCAGTAAATTATTAGAGATAGAAAACGATTAGTTAATTGTACCATTCTCGAGTTTTAATCCTTGTCTAAATTCAGTTTTCCCCCAGTGATGCCTCCATCATAGATCAATTTTACAAACCAAAATGGAAGAAAATTTTCAAATTCAAGTCTTTGACCTTTGACCTCGTGACCCCAAAAGTTGATCAATTCATTGGCTCTCCAAGTTACATACATGACAAATGTTTGGTAGGAATCCATCTGTCGGTTCGTGAGATAACGCGATTACGAGAACGGGACGTACGTACGTACGCAAGCCTTCCATTAACCGGCGCCGGTCATTTTCAATTTTTGGCGCCCGGTCTGGGAGATTTAACATTTCCTGTTTCAGAAACTTCCACATGTCTAGCACTAAATGTTCACAAATGTGGCAAAAACTTACTTGATACAAGTTAAATGTGGACTGAATGAACCCTAAAAAAAATCATTTTATAATGAGAATCCTAATTAAAATCGCCCCGAAACAATAGCAGCACGAGTACGAGCGGCCGCTATCTCCTACTCACGAAAGAAATACACGGTGGCGACGGGTGATTCGCCCCCTAAACCTTTAAAATTGCCACAGTAAAACTCAAGACGAGGGCAAAAAAAAAATCCATATTATATTGATTAATCGCCCCCGCCATAAATTGACATTCCCTAAAAATTGGTAAATAAATATATTGATGAGTCTAAGTGAAATCTCTGTTCAAACTAGAAACTTCAAAACTAAAAACTTCCATCAACATTTAAAAAGTTTTGTGATAGCAGCGAATCGGTGGTCGTACCTACTTTAGCTAGATCTATACCGCATGCGGTATCCCCCTATATTGCCCTCCGTGTGATGTGCAGTAGTTTGGCTCTTTACGATTCCGTATATATTACATAGCTCTTTGATGACTTTACCTTCAAAATTGCTGCCTTGGTCGCAATGAATGCGTTTGGGGACACCAAATCTGACAAACCACTCTTTCACGAGGACTCGAGCAACTGTTACTGCTTTCTGGTCCTTGGTAGGTATGGCTTGTGTAAACTTGGTAAACACATCAGTGAGTACGAGCACATTCTCGGTTACCTTGGTACTGGGGTCCAGAACAGTGTAGTCCATGGCCAAAACTTCTAATGGCCTTGTAGCTGTTAACTGTTAACTGTAAAATTACTCAAGCATGAAGTTGGAATTACTTGCTCTCAAATGGGCAATTACAGAGAAGTTTAGTATCAATTTGTTTGTAAAAATATGTGGAATATTATGAAAGAAAATAATTGGCAATTCTATGTTGTGTAATAGTTTGACGCGCGAAAAAGGTGCACGCATGCGTGTGTGCGCGATTTTTTAATAAAAAGGTTAGAGTGGCCTTAAACATATGCAAAATTATTTTGAGACGATTTTGAGCATTTTAAAATTTTGCGCGCGGACGTACGCGCACGCGCGCGTTATTGGACCTGCAATTGACCGGGCGGATATTGACCTTGATCATGATCAATATGAATGAGAAATAACCTTTGGTTATGAAGATATGATCATGTGTTGATTTTCGTAAAATTTAACAAAATGGCGCCTAGATGACGTCATCAGTGAAGGTCTATGTTGAAAACGATGTGCTTTCAAGTAATCGTGCTTACAAAAAAGTGGTTCGAAATAAGAAAAATAAAGAATAAATAAATAAATAAAGGCAATTCTAACAAAATTATAAGGTGGTCTGTACGTTTATACAGCCCACCTGACTAGATTTGTAATACTTGTTTGGAACAAGTATAGGTGGGCTGATCCAACTAAAATTTGAGACAAAATCAAGGGCATATTTGAGATATCTTATTGTCTCAGCTACAACATTTCAGCGTAAACAAAGCTAAAGCGACGGAGATATTGCTCGCGTAAGACAGAAATGTAGAACCCAGTTTTGAGAAAAAGTTATGTCCCGTAGAGAATACACGCAAAATGTGAAAAATTGACATGCAACCTTTAATCGTAAAAAAATACGCCATGATGCTTTTCTCAAAATGAAAAATCCTGACAACTGCATTTGTTGAGCATTGTCTCAGCTAGAACATATCAAAATTTAGAAGGAAATCGATCGATATTTACAGAGATACAATCAAATTTCCAAAAATATGCTGACGTCATAATATGCAAATTGGAATTTTGAGTTCGGAGGCCATTATGATGACGTCATGAGTTAATTGAGGGTCAATTGAAACATGAAACAATATCTCCAAATCATACTCTATTAAAAGATGAAAAAAAATTGGGGTCACCTTGCATCCTAAAGAGCTACAATGGATTTTGTATACCGTAGGCATGTTTTTGCCCATATTATATGCTATGTATTACAAGAGCTCGCGCGCATGGAAATTTATGTTAAACGGTCGATTATTCTGTTATTTATAGTCATAAAGATACAAACATGGTATCAATTTGTTTTTAAAAATATGTAGCGCCCGTCCCGAGGAGGGGGGCATACCTTTTGAAAGGAAGACAAAATAAGAAAGGTGTTGACTAGGATGCATGGCAAAACAAAGTGAGAAGCCACTCCTGGTATCCCAGCTGGTGTGATTAGATGAGTTGTTGGGTGAGGCCACTCTCGGAGGAGGGGGTACCTAAACAACTAAGAGGAGGGACTATATGGGGGCTAGAAATATACTTGTGTCATACATACATAGTCAAAGATATACAAAAAAATAGGGGGGGGGGTATTCTGTGGGGCTCCACACCTTCCCCTCCAAAAATAAATGTCTCCTGGACATTTCAACTTTCAAACATTTACATCAATTCATGATTATAGTATAACATTTTTAACGTTCATATAGTTCTCGTTCAATGTCGTCATGAAGTACAGATGTAATGTATCAACGAAGTCCATGATTGTTTATAGTCCATGTCAATGCTACGCTCACAAATCATCGTGCTCCAATTCCTCTGTGAAATACATGTTGCACATCGAGTTCATCCACGTGTTGCGAATCGGTTTAGCGACTATAGGCTTTCGAAGTCTCAGCATTACCTATCATAAAATCCTATCGTATCTATGTGGTTTTTCCTTTCATACAAATTAACTTTGCGAAACATAAACATCACAAGCAAAATCCATTCCATGGACGCATCTGACATACGGTGAGGGTTTCTTGGGAACGTCGACTCATTCCGAAGATTTTATCACTTAGATCAACAGATCACAATCGCGTGTCATCGCTTGTTTCTTTATATTACACCACAATTTCTGAAATGATTCACAACTGGTTTCATCCTAATTCTTCGCGTCACTCATCTATCAGGTTTTACTAAACAGCACACATGATTCCATAACGATGCATCCAATGTGGTAAAAAGGGAAATCCGTTTACACGCATAACAAAAATCGTGTATTGCTAGTGTTCTCCTTCGTAATTATCTGTTCAGCATCGCAACTGGTAGGGCATTCCTCGCGGGTCGAAAGATTGATTCGCTCGCTGGGAAAAGTGAAGCTGGTCATCCGTCATCTGACGTTGGTACTGAGGATGCTGGTGGGCTATCGGCGTCTGCATCGGTAGAGGCATTTGATGAGGGTAGAATGGTGGTAGGTGTTGGTATTGGAGGGGTGGCATAGGTGGGTGATAAGTATAGGGGTAAGGTGCAGGTGGCTGGGCTGTTGAGGGTGGCGGCTTGGAGAACCACTGGACAGATGCTTCTTGACTGGGGTGTGGTGCATAGGTGGGGGTGTTGCGGCTTTGAACCATGGAAATATTCGGAGTAAGTATGCTAGGCTCACCCAGGGATTCATAGCTGAATGTGTTGGGAGCTCTGCGTCGTCGATTCCCTCTCCTTGGAGCATCCTCTATATTGGACTGGGGATCGCTATCTGGACTATTCCCTCCACTCACTGCTTCATCACTTAGTTCTGGGGTTGTTGGTGTTATAGGATGGTCGTCAGATGAGCCGCTAGTTTGGGTGTTGCTGGCCTGTGTTAGGTGGTCAACCTCGCTCACCACTTCTACTCTATCCGTGTATGCAGTACGAGGCCTCATACCTGTTCTATGGTATGCCGCCCGAAAGTACCCATCTTCGCCTGAAGATGTCTCATCGTCATCACGGATAGGTGGTTGCTTTTCACGTGTCTTCCTCGGTCGTCTCTTTATTTGAGTCTTTGTTTTGATGAACTCTTCTGGGGGATTGTCTATGGGTAGTGAGTCACATGGTAAGAGGTGGTTCCTATGTAGCGTCTTGGTTCGACCTACTCCCTTTTCCGGTGCTACCACATATACTGGAAGAGACTCGTCCTTTTGTTTCACCACCTTGTACACTATTTCCTCCCAGTAAGGATGAAGCTTCCCTGGGCCACCTGGAGGGGCCAGACTTCGTACTAGGACTCTATCTCCTTTCTGTAGCACAGTGCTGCGTACTTTACGGTCGTAATAACCTTTCCTCCTCTCTGCAGCTTGTCCCATTCTCTGTGATGCTAATGTGTAAGCCTGTTGCATCTTACTACGCCACTTCTCTGCATATTCCTTGGGGTCTACTGCAGCTGCATTGTCTTCTGTAGTCTTCAACCCAAATGCAATGTCAACTGGGAGACGGGGCGACCGGCCGAAGAGGAGGAAAAAGGGAGAGAATCCTGTTGAAGTGTGCCTGGTGCAGTTGTAGGCATGGACTACCTTCTGCAAATGATCCTTCCAACGTGTACGCTCCGTGGTGGTGAGTGTTCTTAGCATACCCAGCAACGTCCTGTTGAATCTTTCCACTTGTCCATTCCCTTCAGGATGGTATGGTGTGGTGTGCGATCTCATAATCTTACTATACTGGCATAAGCGTTCAAACAATCTGTTTTCAAATTCTCGGCCTTGGTCATGATGAATTCTTCTTGGGAATCCGAAGCGGGGGATGAAGTCGTTGAACAGGCGGTCTGCTGCTGTCTTGGAAGATTTGTTGGTGGTTGCATATGCCTGGGCAAATCTCGTATAGTGGTCCATGATGACTAGTATATATTCATAACCGCCTACACTCTGCTCCACATGCAGGAAGTCTAACGATACCAGTTCAAATGGTTGAGTGGTGAGAATTGGGTTCAATGGCGCTTTGGTCTTTTTGGCTGGTTTTCTTTGTTTGAGACAGTGACATGCTGAGGTTGTATATTTCTCAATGTCCTTCTGCATGTGAGGCCAATAGAACCTATCTCTGACAAGGCTGGTCACTCTCTCTGCTCCTTGGTGTCCCATCTCATCATGCAGTTGCTTGAGAATTAACTCTTGGAACTTGGCTGGCAAAACAAGCTGGGAGCGATTCTTGGTGCATCGGTATAAAATACCATTCTCATCTACCTTCAAAAGGTTCCATTCATGTAGCAAGCACTTGGCATTTTGACTGAGCTCTTGGTGGTCCCTTCGGAGAGGAAATATCCCTTGTGTTTTCTTGTTCCGCACCGGGCCGATAGTTGGGTCATCTTCTTGGGCCCTTCTTATTTCTGCTTTGGACCATTGGTGGAGGGGTGTTAATACCATCTCGTGTTTCTCAGCTGCTGTTGCAACATCTACTGATGCAGATGCGATCAATATGTCAAGTTGCGGGTTACAATGCAGGATCGCCGCCTGAGTGGCCTTGACAGCTTGTGGTTAAACTTCTTGTGTACAGTCCTGCTGGTACTGCTCCAAATCCGCAGGAATTCTTGATAGGGTGTCAGCCACTCGATTGGTTCTTCCTGGTAGGTACCGTATATCAAATCGGAAATCTGTGAAAAAACTGTGAAATGCTTGGCATAGGCAAGGTAATCCCGAAAGTGTTCTGTAATGGCCCATTTCAATGCAAGAAACTCTAACTTTCCAGAGTGCAGATTGTAGTTGTGCTCCGCTGGAGTTAGTGTTCGTGATCCGTACCCGATGACCTTGTTTTCTCCTTCTTTCATCTGGGTGAGGACTGCACCCAGGCCTTCTTGAGAAGCATCCGTGTACAAACAAAACGGCTCTTGGAAATCAGGGTATGCCATCACTTGAGTGGATGCAAGTGTGTCTATTAGCCCGTCTAGTATGTCCTGATGGTGTTCTTGCCACTTGATTGGGGTGCTGGAGGGGACTGAATTCTTCTTCTTGGATCGAGTTGAATTCTTGGGCTTGTCAGCAGTTGGGGCCGGACTCTTGAGGAGCTCATATAAGGGCTTGGCACGTTGGGAGAAGCTTGGAATGTACTTGCGGAAGTATCCAATCATTCCTAGCAGTTGGCGGACGTCACCCACTGTCTTTGGCTGCTTTTCCCTCAGAGCTTGGAGGGCCTTGGTGTCTTTCGGATCTGGAGCATGTCCCTCTGCAGACACTATCTTCCCCAAGTACTTAGCTTGCCGCTGGAATAGCTTGCATTTGCTGGGCTTTAACTTAATGCCATGTTTTTGCATCCTCTGCAGTACTTGCTGGATGTGCCTGATGTGCTCTTCAAACGTCCTACTATACACAAGTATGTCATCCAAATAGACCACACAGAAATCATAGGCAAGTCCCTCAAGGCATCCTTCCATGTGTCTTTGGTAAACGGCGGGGGCATTCTTGAGTCCAAACGGGATACGTTTCCATTGATACAAGCCCCAAGGAGTGACGAAGGCAGTAAGTTCTTGGCTGTCTTGGTGCATATACCCCTGGTGGTAAGCCTTTCCTTGGTCAAGCGTTGTGAACCAACAGCTGCCTCCAAGTCCATCTACTACATCTTGTATCCTGGGTATCGGCTGTCGATCATCAATGGTTTTCTTGTTTAGTTCTCTGTAATCAATGCATAGCCTCAGACTGCCATCCTTCTTTCGTACACATACGATGGGTGATGAATATGGGGAAGTGGATTTGGTTACCCAGCCACTACCAATCAGATCAGCCACATACTCCTTTACCTCAGCATACAGTGGTCTTGGAATGGACATGTATGTCCGACTAACAGGGGTGTCGTCGTTCAAACGAATTTTCATCTGCAAATCTTCTATGCACCCGACGTCTGTATCATCTTTGGCAAATGCATCGCTTTCTTCTCTTAGCATCCTCTTGACTATGGCTTGTTGATGCTTCGTTAGCTCAGAGAGGTCCATGGTTGAGGAAATGTCATCTCCATCATTATTCTCACTAGAGGTAACTCTCTCATTCTCCTTGTGTACCGATAGTTCGTCTTGGTCTTGTTGATTTTCTTGCACTATTGACTGGAAATGATGTAGTGCACCCAGTACCTTGCAACCAAGAATGACGATGTCGTGACCAGTGTTGTTGGCAACGGGGATAGTTACCCTACTGGATGTTCCTCTTCGGAGCTTCACAAGACTTGGGTCAATCTCGAGTCCTTCTATTTGGTGAGTACTCTCGGGTTCAAAGAGAGCATCTGTCTTACATGAAAGGGGTCCTGTGTGTACCGTGCAAACCACTCCTATGGTCTTCTTGCTGGGGATCGTGATGGTTGCCCGCCCACTTCGAACTACACAGATCTCGTCTACTTCTTCTTGGCGAAGGAGGTGTATCAGGTCGGAAACAGCATGCAGCTGAACCCCCAAAGAATTTACCATGGCCTGCCTCAGCTTTTCATCTCCTATCTCTCCTGGACTTGCTTTCACCACTTCTGTGATTACATTGGTTCCTATTATCGGCATATCCAAGGTATCTGGTGTCACGAGAGTAGGGACCTCTATGGTTTCATCCCCAGTGAGGCTGAAGTGGATACAAACCCATCCAAGGTATGGGATGTCGATGCCGTTGGCCGTATTCAGACTTAACTCCCCTTCCAACAAGTCGCTAATCGATAACATAGCCAAATCTGGCACATTTCTCCGTCTCCAACATTCTGAAATTATGGTCACTTGAGCTCCTGTGTCATACAGGGCTTCAGTCCATGCTCCGTTAAGAAGGCATTTTATTACACATTTACCTCCTATAAGTTTTGCGATCTTTCTGGCCTTGGTACTTGGGTTGTTCAGTTGCAGGGAACTTATCTTTGCTGCTGTTGTCTGGGGCTGTGGGTGTTGCCGGGGAAACCTTCGCCCCTCTCTGATGCCCCTCCGGCGTTTCCCGCTTGATTTGGTCGGTTATTGCACCCACGTGCGAAGTGTTCACTACTTCCACACCGGAAGCAGTGGTTGCAATTCTCCCCATTTCCTTGGAGGCGGCATTCTCGACAACCCCACTCTGGTCGACGAGCCCTCCTATACCTCTGCTCAACTGTTGGTGGCGTGAAGGTAGCTTGTGGTGCGGGAGCAACTGCTGCAAGTTCTGATCTGACGATCGTCCTTATGCTTTCATGAATCATCTTCATGTCCAAATTTGCATTTGAAGCTTGGTTGTTGGGGTGACTCTCTTTGACCTTTGTAGTGCTGACCTCGTTTATCTTGGTTCTCTTTGCTGTGCCTTGCTTCAGGTTTCTTTCACTTTCGTTATTTGCAGCAATGTTTATACGCTCAAGTAGAACCTCGTCACTGGTATTGACGTTCTGAAGCAGGGGCTTGAGGTCACTCTTAATGTTTTCACTTGTCACACCTGTCAATAAGGAATGCAGGAACATTCCTTGCACCAGCGTAGCGTCATATCTGAAAGTGGCATCGGCTTCCTTTGACGCAAACAAGATCTTCTGGCGCAAGGCCAGCATTCGTAGAAGGAACTCCTGAGGGCTTTCTCTTGGACTCTGTACTGCCCCCGTCAAATCATGATATAGCTCCGTTGCCTCCTTCTCTTGATAGTGACTTCGCAGCAACCGGCGGAGTACCGGCAAGTCCAGTTCAGGCTTACATTCTAGATATGATCTGAGGGTGAGGCCCGGAACCATGGCGTTGATGATTGCGTCTACCACCTCCTCCTCCGCGTACCCTCGTGCCACTCCCCTATCGATCTGGTGGACCAGGCTAGAAAAGGACAGCTTGTCCTTTTGCCCAACCTCACCAATCCGGCCTTTGATGCGGAACTCCTTCCGAAGAAGGGAATCGAACCGAGGTGCTTCCTTCTCTGTGGGGATTGGACCAGCAGCTGCCTCTCTCTTTTCAACTGAAACCACAACCAACCTGGCCTGCACCTTCTTGAACAGTTCCAATCCGCCATCTTCCAATCCCTCCACCTCATCTCCGGACAGGAACGACATCAGGAGACATCGAAGCCCCCAAACACCTTTCTGCTCCGCTTTCTTCACCTTCTCCTTGTCGATCCCACTCAGGGTCACTAGGTCAAGTAACTGGCTCTCCCCTAGGTGTGGGAGACTCCCAAAAACTTCCTCGCTAACCTGGGCCAACTCCATTGTAAATCAGGGATGATCTCACTGGCACTCTTAATTCTTGTCTCCTATCGTTACATCACTGCACTGCTCTTTCAGTTTCCAAGTCTGTTAGTGTCTCTAGGACAGCACATCGTACTCGAGTCTCTTTGATGATGGCCGTCCTGGCAAGGTCGCCAAATTTGTAGCGCCCGTCCCGAGGAGGGGGGCATACCTTTTGAAAGGAAGACAAAATAAGAAAGGTGTTGACTAGGATGCATGGCAAAACAAAGTGAGAAGCCACTCCTGGTATCCCAGCTGGTGTGATTAGATGAGTTGTTGGGTGAGGCCACTCTCGGAGGAGGGGGTACCTAAACAACTAAGAGGAGGGACTATATGGGGGCTAGAAATATACTTGTGTCATACATACATAGTCAAAGATATACAAAAAAATAGGGGGGGGTATTCTGTGGGGCTCCACAAATATGTGGAATATTATGAAAGAAAAAAAAATGGCGATTCTATGTTGTGTAATGGCGTTACGCGCGAAAAATGCGCACGCATGCGTGTGTGCGCGATTTTTTATGAAATGCTTAAAATGACCTAAAACGTATGCAAAATAAATTTGAGACGATTTTGAGCATATATAAATTTTGCACGCGCACGCGCACGTTTTTTGACATGAAATTGACTGGACTGATATTGACCTTGATCATGATAAATATGAATGAGAACTGACTTTTGGTTATGAAGATATAATCATGAGTTTATTTTCAGAAAATTTCACAAAATGGCGCCTAGATGACGTCATCAGTCAAGGTCAAGGTTGAAAACCTTACCGTGTTTTGTCCATATGCCTATACATATGTGTGCCGAATTTCAATTTATTTGATTCAGCCATTTTTAAGGTATCTTGCTAACAAAAAAGTGGTAAGAATTAAAAACACCCATTTTGTTGCCTCAAATTTCACGCTTTCGGTCTTTTTAAAATTTTCAATGAAAATGCATTTCTCAATGATATTGTAGGGTTGTGGTTCTAACAAATTCCTAGCGCTCTTAAGTACACACAGGCAGCCCAGCAGACATGTTGTACGATTGATAACTACTGGCTAACTGACCAGGTTTTAATGTGTAAAAGCATTACAGCATTCTATGTAGCATTCCACATACATTCCATGCAAAGTAGAAGAAACCAATAAATATTCATATAGTCTCATACAAGTATAAATCAGCATCAAAAAGTATTCTTGAATATTCAAACATAAACAAAGGGTATATATTGAATATTCATAGGATATGTAAATTATACTATAAGCTTGACTGCATCAGATGAACATTGAAACCAATGAAAGAGAGAGAGATAGACAGATGAAAGGATGGTGGATGAAAAGGGTGAATATGAATGAGGGATGACCTATTAATATGAAAGGGATGCATCATGGACATGAAGGGGAGTTTCAGCAGTTCAAAAAAAAATCCCTACAAACTAGTCTTCCTCTTACACATAAAATGTCCTCATGTTATAAGGCATTGTCCTTTCTTTGATTACCGAAACATCTAACACATTAAACATCTTTTAAAATTATATTTTCTATCCTTTCCTCTTGTAAACAGAGAATCACTATCAATATATCCTTTTTTTCCTTTAAAAGAAAAACAAAACCTTACTACCTGTAAGCATATATACATACAATTGTACAAAACAATGAATTTTACTTGTATATAAATGAATTATGACCTATGACTCAAATGTACAGAGTATTAATTTGCTTAACATACATGTATAAGCTGAAAAGAAAAGAAAAAACTGCAAAAACCACATGATTTTATATATATCTGAGCTTTCCCGCTTCTAATCTGTTTCACTCTTATCTCGGGGAAACACTTCCCGATTCCAATGGTAAAATAGAAACAACTATAAATACAGTGTATCTGCCATTCTAAAAAAAACAATCGACTCAAAAAGTTGTAGCAATCCTAACAAAACACTTTTTTATCTTCAAACGCTGTTTCCTTTGCTGCTAAATTAAAACAAAGTATCAAAGTCGTTATACTCTCATGCATTATCTTGAGCGAACAATACGGGAATCAAATCATTAGAGGTGCATACCTTTGAAAAAAAAAAAAAATTCTTGTACCTCCGAAAAATGAATAATCGTACCACTTAATAAAAATACCTTCAAAAACAAAAAATTATTCTTGTACCTTCGAAAAATGAAAAATCCTATCATTCGAAAATAGAGATCTTTTTTACAGAAGTTACATGAATATATTAAAATACATAATATTCATAACACATGATTATCACACTATCGTAATATCTAAACATATTGTATCACACGCAGTCATTTTTAGTTTTCTACAGCATCCTTGCTTTGATGAGCAAAATGACTCCTTAAAAGAATAAAACATTTTCAACCGAGATTGAGCCAGCGCCTGCTTTGTCACTTGTAGCTAGCAAAGATTAAATAAAAAAATAAATAAAAAAAAATCATTATCAGTTCAAACATCTCGTACCCTTTAATAACATTGTACCTCTGAATATCACATAATGCATGAGAAAATATTGTCAAAAATATTTGGATCGACCAAACAAAATACAAACATAATCCTCACACAAAGACTATAATTAAACACATTTTTTTCTTTTGTCAGCCTTTTTTTTTTTTTAAACAACTACCAAAATAATGATACTTCTCTCTTGACAATCAACAACTTTCCATTTTCCAAGTCAAGACGCATGCAAAATTAGGAAAATCCATATTTTTTCTTGGTTTTGTCTTTACTTCAAAAATTTCCAATGCTATGAATACAAATTTTAAAAAAAATATTCCAATTCGGCATTTCCATCACCAGAAACCAAATGAAGAAAGTTGTAAAAACGTATCTTGCAAAATATGAACACTAACAAATATACCAATATATTTTAGATATTTCACCAAATGTCTAACAATCAATGGTCCATGTGCTTTGTATGAATCATTAATAATACACACACAAATTCAGCTCAAAATTTAGAAATTCAGTAATTAAACATTCGCAAAAGATTTAGAAGGAATACAGTCCATTTCAATTCCTACTTGACAAACGCTTGAAATTCTAAGTCCATAATTCTGATGTTCTGACTCGTAAATAACTGACGAACTTCACAGTCCTTTCAATATCAAAACCGCTCAAAATTGTTGCTAAGTCCATAAAGTCAAATATATCGAACAGTCCAGTTTAGCATTTAAAGCATGAATGAGTCTGAATGTCTCTGTCATTCATGATCACAGTCCAATCAATATTGTAATTTTCCATAACCAAAAGTTGACAGTTGAAACGTTCTTTCCACTGACGGAAATGTCGACTTCAGACCAATGAAATGTCCAATACTACGCAATATCGGAAAATAGTCACATTTGGTAATCGCTATACTTCTGCGGTTTGTGGACGCGTCTACGAGAGCGAGTGTGAGTTAACTGCGTTGTGGTGTCCTCTTGCGTCGTGGTGTCTTCTTGCATAGTGCGGGGTGTACGTTGGTTCGCTGATGCACCAGTTGATGTTTGAGTGGTGTGTTGCTGGTCGTTGACCTCGGGGTTGACATCAGGGTAGACATCGGGGTTGACATCGGGGTTGACATCGGGGTTGACATCGGGGTTGACATCGGGGTTGACATCGGGGTTGACATCGGGGTTGACATCGGGGTTGACATCAGGGTTTTCTCTAGAGGGCCCTGGTCTATGGAAATGGTCTGGGGAGTTAACCTGTCGCTCTCGAGTCTGTCGTTGCATGGATTGAGTCGATGACTGTCCATTAGACGCCTCTGACCAAGATGGCTGGTCAGAATTGCCTAACTCAGAGTGGATTGGTTGTTGACCCGCTGGAACCTGGAGGTCTTCTGGCGGCCGGAACTGATCAGCTTGTGTTGGAGTGTTAGTTGACCATGGCATCTCTATTGAAGAGTGAGATGCCAAATGAGATGGAGGAGGTATGTCAGGCCTTGCCTGATTACTTGAAGGAGGACTTGAGGAAGGAGGGATAACTTCAGGTCTTTTCTGACTACCTGAAGGAGGACGTGAAGTTGAAGGTCCTTTCCCTTGTAGAAAAGCTCTAGATCTGAAGAGTTTGAGTCTGTTGTGATGAACAAGTTTCTTTGCACTTCATTATGAATGTCGGCTATCAGATAGTTAAGGTTAGCTGGTGAGGATGAGACGATGATGAAAGGTCCCTTCCAGTTGGGCTCCAGTTTGCGTCTAGCATTGACAGGATTGTGTAACCAAACTAGATCTCCTGGTGCATACTTGATGGTCCTAGTTGACGCATCATAGTCCCTTTTCTGCCTGAGTTGAGCTTGTTCTGCCTTCTGTCTGGTATGTTGGAAAGCCTGTCTTAGCCGGGAACACACATCAGTGACATACTCTTGAGGAGAATCATATGACTGAGTCATGATAGGACAAGTGACACTAGCTGGGGTCCTTGCTTCACAACCATGCATGATGAAATAGGGTGTCATGCCAGTGCTTGTATGGACACTGGTGTTGTAGGCTAGCTGCAATTGATGTATGTGCTTGTCCCAGTCACCTCCTTGATCTGCTATGTACTTAGCAAGTTGTTCTTTGATAACTCTGTTCGCTCTTTCAAGGATGCCAGCTCCCTGTGGGTGGTAAGGGGATGATCGAGATTTGCGAATGCCAAGCCTCTTGCAGAGATCCTGGACTAGTCGGGATTCAAATTGTCTTCCTTGGTCTGTATGTAGTGACTCAGGAACTCCATGCTCTTTGATGTATTCTTCGAACAGGTGTCCAGCCACAGTCTGGGCGGTCTGGTCTCGCATGGGGTAAATATTGGTGTATTTACTAAAGTGATCAACAACAACCAAAATATAGTGGTACCCGCTTCTTTAAGTAGGCAGCTCGGCTTTATCAGCGAAAACCATTTGAAGAGGGTGATCGGTCTTTATGCTCTGGAGTGGAGCTTGGTGCTTAGGACTTGGAGATCTAATCGACTCACAGGCAGGACAAGTTCTGCAGTAGTCGGTTATATCCTTGTGCATGAATGGCCAAAAACACATAGATTCAGCCCTGTGTAGTGTGCGTTGAACTCCGAAGTGTCCAGAGGATGGATTACCATGTATCTCTTGCAGGACTTGAGGGATAAGAGATTCTGGCACAACTACCTGAAGAGAGGACGAACCTGAGTTGTCTTGTCGTCGTCGGTATAAGAGATCATTCTCAAGTACAAAACAAGGGAGTTGCCATAGGAGACGTCGTAGCCGAGGTGATTGTCGTCTAACTTCCCTCACTAGCTGTTGGATGACGTACTTCCTTGATGTACTTGATTAAACTCTGAATGTCTTTGTCGTGTTGCTGATGATATTGCAAATCAGCATGATGGTATAGCCAGGATAAAGTTCTCGGGAGCTTTATCAGCCATTGAGTTGGATGACTTTGGAACGGTTGATTCCTGGACTGGTTGAGTGGTAGAGGAGCGTGTGTTCACCATACTAACAGGGTGTGTAACATCTTCCGGCATGCGCGACATTGCATCAGCGTTTTGATGTGAAGTGCCCTTCTTGTGAGTTATGGTGAAAGAATATGCATTCAACTCTACAATCCATCTCGCTCTCCGTCCTGTCGCATCGTCTTGGATAGGTACACTGTTGTAACCCAACAGAGGGCGATGGTCAGTGAGAATGTTAAATTCTTGGCCCCTAAGATAATGTCTGAAATGGCGGATTGACGAGATATTAACTGCCCACAGTTCCCTATCGTAGGTAGACCATCTACGTTGGGACTCAGTAAGCTTCCGACTGTAGAAAGCAACCACCCAGGGCCCTGGGAACGATTAAAAAAAAAAAAGAAGCATAATGATATACATTAAATATATCAGACAAAAAATGTCTTGCAGGGGGTGCTGCGCACCCCCTGATGAATTTCCAGGGATGCTGCAGCACCCCCAGCACCCCCGCTTCTTAGGGCCATGCAACCACCCGGTCATTACCATCTTGCAACTGAGAGAGTATGGCCCCAATAGCATCCTGTGAAGCATCAGTGGCTAAGCTAAACTTGTTGTTGAAGTCTGGGTATGCAAGGATTGGTGGGCTTGTGAGAGACGACTTCAGTTGGTTGAAGGCTTCCTCACAATCATCAGTCCAGATGAATTTCTTGCCTTTATGAGTCAAGTCAGTGAGTGGAGATGCTACTTGAGGGTCATTCCATGTCAAATCACCCAATGGTTTTAACCCGACCATTTTTGATTTTGATGAAACTTAGTGTACTTGTTGAGTGTGATCTCACAGCACCAAATCCCAAATTTTAGGTCAATCGGGTGAGGGGTTTGGGAGATACGGCCCACCAAATTTTGAGATTTTTGCAAAAATGGGGGTGGCGGGTCTACCTTTGAACCCTTGTATTTCGGAACCTAATGGGTCAATCTTCACAAAATTTGTATTATTGGAAAGGGTATTCAATAAGGATCCCAAATCTGCTGCCATTTTGAAAATTCGTACATGTTGGGGTACTTTGACCTCTTGACCTAAGATTTGACCTTGAAATTGACCTTGTGGATCACGTGACCTTGACAATATTTTTCATGAAATGTAATCTATGACATGTTCACTAAAACATATAAAAGTTTCAGAGATATAATATTTTTTGTTTAGGAGCAATAAGGATTGAAAGTATCCATACTTACAGATATTCACAAAAGACCCTATGATAATGTATACAATACATGCAATATGCACAGTACAACATAATGTACATCTTCCACATGCTTTTTGGTTCTAGGCATATCCATTCTAAATGTCAGCAGTACTTGAATAGAAATAAAATAACAGGATGTATGGCTTTAGGCCTCTGAGTCGGTTCTAGGATAATTACCCCCCTGGAAAATAAACCCCCAGGAAATGTTCCCCCCCCCCCCCGAGGAAAATTACCCCCCGAGGACTATCACACCCAGAGGACAATTACCCCCCAGAAAATTACCTTCTAGGACAATCTGTCCCCCCCCCCCCCGAGGACAATTACCCCCCGGACAATTACACCCTAGAACAATTACCCCCCCCCCCCTATTCGTTAAAGGGGAAGTCCATCCTGATAATAAGTTGGTTTTAATCAAAGCAGATTTTTTTTTTTGGGAGGTAATTATCCTTGAGGGGTGGGGGGGGGGTAATTGTCCTCGGGGCGGGGGACAGATTGTCCTAGGAGGTAATTTTCTGGGGTTAAATTGTCCTCTGGGTGTGATAGTGATCGGGGGTAATTGTCCTCGGGGGGGGGGGAACATTTCCTGGGGGTTAATTTTCCAGGGGGGGGGTAATTATCCTAGAACAGACTCAGAGGCCTAAAGCCATACATCCTGTTAACCCTTTAGGCCTATATGAACTTGTCATTTTATTTCTATTCAAGTACTGCTGACTTTTAGAATGGATATGACTAGAACAAAAAAGCATGTGGAAGATGTATGTTGTACTGTGCATATTGCATGTATTGTATACATTATAATAGGGCTTATTGTGAATATCAGTAAGTATGGATACTTTCAATCCTTATTGCTCCTAAACAAAAAATATTATATCTCTGAAACTTTTATATGTTTAAGTGAACATGTCAGAGATTACATTTCATGAAAAATGTTGTCAAGGTCACGTGATCCACAAGGTCAATTTTAAGGTCAAATCTTAGGTCAAGAGGTCAAAGTACCCCAACATGTACGAATTTTCAAAATGGCGGCAGATCTGGAATCCTTATTGAATATCCTTTCCAACAATACAAATTTTGTGAAGATTGACCCATTAGGTCCTGAGATACAAGGGTTCAAAGGTAGGCCCGCCACCCCCATTTTTGCAAAAATCTACAAATTTGGTGGGCCCTATCTTCCAAACCCCTCACCCAATTGCCCTAAAATTTGGGATTTGGTGCTGTGAGATCACACTCAACAAGTACACTAAGTTTCATTAAAATAAAAAATGGTCGGGTTCAGATTTTCAGATTTTTTGGGTGATTTGACATGGAATGACCCTTGAGCAAAACTTGGCATAAACCGACGATAGTAGGAGGCAAGTCCTAGAAATGCTCTCACTTGGGTTGGAGTCTCAGGTTGAGGCCAGGATGAGACTTTCTTGGTGTTGACTGGATCGGGGCGAACTCCAGTAGTACTGATTTTGTGTCTATATTTGGCATATTCTTTTATATTTAGTGCATTAGGTTTGAATTTAGGATGATGGAACAACTCAATTTAATATATTAATATCATAATTGTTTTAATGAATGTTATACTGAACTTGCACCTTTGAAAGGTTGCAACTAGATATACATGTATGACACCATATACAAATGCTGTATACAGGGGCGGCGATTTTTTTTTGTCATGAACGGGGGGGGGGGGGGGAACGAAATGCGAAAATACTTGTAAATTTTGAAGGATATTATGCGAGGGAGCGTAATGAACGAGCGAGAAGATGTTTGCATTTCTAATAGTCTAAACGCTGCGCTCTTGGGCCTCCAGAGCCTAAACGTGTGTTGCAGTCTTTAGTCAGTATTTTCTATACATTTGTTTGCACTTTTTCAAATTTTCCGGGGGGGGGGGGGGGGACGATTCCCCTTGAAATAATTGAGGGGGGGGAC
>JAVYIG010008536.1:0-88247 GCA_035222895.1 Strongylocentrotus droebachiensis
GTCAGAAAATACTTTTTAGTGTTTTCTAAACTTCTTTCTTTGTTACTTAACTTTGTTTATATTTTGTATAAAATGCAGAAGAAAATAAATAAAATCAAATTAAGTCTAAGGGAATGAGAGAGTTCAGTAGTCAACAGAATAAAAGCTTTGGAATCAAGTTATTATTCATGGATAGGGTATTATAAGTTATTAGAAAGGATTTGAATTCAGTTTTTTGTGGGGAGGGGGGGGGGGGGGGGGGGTAGCATCACTTATTTCTTGGTTATTCCCTTTTATTCATATTTATGTTTTTTTACCGCTTAGAATGACACCAGAGTCATTACATTACATGTCCTGGGCCATGGACCATTAAAATCAATTTACAACTGGTGGTTAAAGCTCAAATTGTGTCTCCATTCATGCTTCACTTTATTGTATCAGAGAAAAATTATTGTAAGTGACTGTGGATTGTTTAGATACGATTGTTTGAAGAAGATATGAATAATTTTAGGACGAGCTTTTAACTATATATTATTTTTGTTAACATTATTATCATTATTATTACTATCTTTATCATTTTAAGCGAGTATGAGTAAAGTATGTTTCGGTACATGTTTTTTTAATGTGAACCTCATTTTGTGTCCCAGGTAATACACCAACAAGTATCAGAGAGAAAGATTCAACAGAAGTAAAAAAAGAAGCTACAACAACTATCAAAAAGGAGAATTCATCAGGTGTCACAGAGAAGGATTTATCAACAATCGCAGAAGAAGCTACAACATATATAAAAAAGGAAAATTCATCAGATGTCGCAGGGAACATTGCTTCAACAGCAGTTGCAAAAGAAGCTACAGCAAGTATCAGAAAGGGAAATTCTCAGCCTCACTCAAATAAAAGAAAGGTAAGGGCAGGAAATATTACCGTTATCCACTTCTGTAGCAAAAGCTATAACAAAAAACCTCAAAGCAAAGCACATCATTATGTTTGTTTTATTTATGTTGCATCTTGTATGTTCCTCAAGGGCATTGGTGGGTTGATTGCAACCCTGATGTTTTTCCATTCCCAGGGTCACTGCTCGAACCACTATGCTAAGGTGCTTCATTTTGTTCTCGTCAGGTAGAAGTCTAAAACATATTTTACCCAGTGAAATGCGTACTTGACTGTGTGAGGGCCAAACAAAAAATGGTGTGTGATGGGAGCTGTTTGTATACTCATTAATCCTGGCTCTGTGGTACAGGAGTTCTGTCTTATG
Source organism: Strongylocentrotus droebachiensis (assembly GCA_035222895.1). Lineage (NCBI taxonomy): Eukaryota > Metazoa > Echinodermata > Echinoidea > Camarodonta > Strongylocentrotidae > Strongylocentrotus > Strongylocentrotus droebachiensis. The sequence continues at coordinate 1,232 of JAVYIG010008536.1, forward strand.
GTCAGTGTGAAGCAAATATTTGGATTTTTTTTGTTTTTGTAAAATAACCATTTCAGGTCTTCTTTATTTTTTTCATAATAATATAAACATATTCACATTTGTAGCATTTGCCTCCATTTCTGGAGGGATATACATGTATTTCTAATATTTTCTTCTATTTGTAAACGATAATTTAATAGGTACATACAAAATATGAAGAAGTCTCCTTTTTTTTTTTTAAATTCTTTTCCAACAAAGCTTTTGTAAACAGTAAAAAGTGCATAATTCAAAATAATATCAACATCTTTTTCCTTCTTTGACTTAAAATAAATACCAAACAATAGATGACATGGTTTGAAATGAAAATTAGACATGAAATGGGGCCAGTCACCACGAAATGAGTCCAGTGTCGCATTAGGCTCAATCGTAGTAATAGCGATGTATAGTGTGTATGTACTGAAAATTGACCCACCTACCACATTTAAGATTTTTCCAAAAATCGACTTATTAATGTCTTGTAGTTTATGTCCCCAGAGCTTAGGTCACGAAAATATCTCCTAACATTTTTTGGCAAATAATATAGGCTATGTAATCTGAAATTATCACGAAAATGATGCATTTTTAAAGAATAAAGCACGATTTTGTTTATAAAGTCCAATTAGGTTTTTGTTCATATTTCTGGATATAATTTATCAATTTTAATGTGTGACCCCTTAATTTAAAGCTTACTTAATGTAGATTCATATAATACTTAAAAACAGGAATAAAAATTTTGACCAACTGGACTCATTTCGTGGTGACAGGCCCCAAATATTTCTTTATATTCCTTTCAACTTCATTCCAAAACATACTGACTTCGTTACAAAAAAAGAACATGTGCATACAATCACCTTTTTTATTACAATAATAACATTGATCATTGGCATTAACTTTTTATTTATATTTGGAGTTCACATCCTTGGGTTAAGCCCCATTGTGAAGTTGTTGCTTGATCAAGGTATCAAACTTTTTTTATGAAATCAAATATAATAACAATGCTTGCTCTTTGATTTTGTTTAATCTGTAAGTGTGTGTTGATGGGTATTTCATCTTAATTGGTTTTAACAAAAGAAATGTATCTTTGAAGATACCATACAAACTGGAAATAATCAGACTGCCCAATGTAGCAGCTAGAGAACAGTACGATGCTGGATAAGCACTCTCTACATCTAATTAAGTATTTCAGAATAAACTGTGTTTAACTTTGTAACTTATTTCGCTTCATTTCTCATGTTACAATAAGCTGTTGTCTTGTCTTTTCTTTTCTTCTTCCAAAGCTTTCCCAGGAAAGGATAAAAAAGGAAGAACCCATTCAAGAAAAGGAGGTAGATCTAGAACTCATCGGCGTTAAGAAAGAAGAGACTAACAAGGAAAAGGTTCTGAACCCTGTCCATACGTTTGTCAGGGTACGTCTCTTCGGCGGGAGGAAGGGTAGATGTTGGACAAAGCAAAGTGAAGCAGCCATAATCCCGAGCGAAAGGAAAACACAAGATATAGAGATGATGAGTGTGAAACAGAACCTCGCCGAAGCAAAGGGATTAAAGCATTCAGCACAATTAGCTATGAGAGCGGTGAAGAGAGAAATGAAAGCAGCACTTCTGAAAAAGAAAGAGAAAGCGGCACCTATTCCTAAGAAAGTGACTGATTCAATGTCAAAGGAACAGAAGAAAGGGATGAAGAAGAAAACAAGAAAACTAAAAAGACAGGAAGTTCAGCTGGCATTGAATGGAAAAATAAAGAATGTAGTTCGGGTGTTAAAAGAAGCACAGGAGCAGTGCCGAGAGGCGAAAAAGAGGGAAAAAGAGGCGAAGAAGAGGAAAGGAGAAGTGGACGGCAGGGCCAGAAGAGCTCAGTATGTACCTCAAGACAGGCAGTATCCTGTGCGTCAAGAGTCGGAGTATGCCATGTCCCAAAGAGGGTGCAACCTAAATAACCGCTTGTTGGAAGGCACACATCATCAGGATAATCGATGGACGCCGCCCCAAGCTGACTCTAGGGAACAAGCCTTTCCTCAGAGCAATGTCACATACGATTTTACCAATGAACTGTTCTGCAACTCTCTTGATAGACCATACAGCAACAATCCTACCATGGAGCTACGACACACGTAGGCTACAGTTCTGCCTCCACTGATGGCCCAAACAATCCTAGCTTTCCTTCCTCTGCAGATGGACCGTACAGCAAAAATCCTACCTTTACGGGGCTACGACACACCAAAAGTTCTCCCTTCACCGATGGCCCAAACAATCCTAGCTTTCCTTCCTCTGCTGATAGACCGTACGACAACAATCCTACCTTTACAGAGCTACAACACACCTACAGTTCTCCCTTCACCAATGGACCAAACAATTCTAGCTTTCCATCCTCTACTGATAGACCGTACAGCAAAAATCCTACCTTTACGGGGCTACGACACACCAAAAGTTCTCCCTTCACCGATGGCCCAAACAATCCTAGCTTTCCTTCCTCTACTGATAGACCGTACAGCAACAATCCTTACTTTACGGAGCTACAACACACCTACAGTTCTCCCTTCACTGATGGCCCAAACAATTCTAGCTTTCCATCCTCTGCTGATAGACCGTACAGCAAAAATCTTACCTTTACGGGGCTACAACACACCAACAGTTCTCCCTTCACCGATGGCCCAAAGAATCCTAGCTTTCCTTCCTCTACTGATAGACCGTACAGCAACAATCCTACCTTGGAGCTACGACACGCAACAGTTCTCCCTTCATCGATCGCCCAAAGAATCCTAGCTTTCCATCCTCTGCTAATAAACCGTACGGCAGAAATCCTACGTTTATGGGGCTACAACACACCTACACGTACAGTTCTCCCTTCACCGATGGCCCAAAGAATCCTAGCTTTCCTTCCTCTGCCGATAGACCGTACAGCAAAACCCTACCTTTACGGAGCTTCAACGCAAGAACAGTTCTCCCTTCACTGATGGCCCCCAAAATCCTAGCTTTCCTTCCTCTGCCGATAGACCGTACAGCAAAACCCTACCTTTACGGAGCTACAACGCACCAACAGTTCTCCCTTCACTGATGGCCCAAAGAATTCTAGCCTTCCTTCCTCTGCCGATAGACCATACAGCAACAATCCTACCTTTACGGAGCTAGAACACACCAACAGTTCTCCCTTCACTGGTGGACAGCCAAACAATCCTAGCTTTCCTTCCTCTGCTGATAGACCGTACAGCAACAATCCTACCTTTACGGAGCTAGAACACAACAGTTCTCCCTTCACTGAAGGCCCAAAGAATTCTAGCCTTCCTTCCTCTGCCGATAGACCATACAGCAACAATCCTACCTTTACGGAGCTAGAACACAACAGTTCTTCCTTCACTGAAGGCCCAAAGAATTCTAGCCTTCCTTCCTCTGCCGATAGACCATACAGCAACAATCCTACCTTTACGGAGCTAGAACACACCAACAGTTCTCCCTTCACTGGTGGACAGCCAAACAATCCTAGCTTTCCTTCCTCTGCTGATAGACCGTACAGCAACAATCCTACCTTTACGGAGCTAGAACACAACAGTTCTCCCTTCACTGAAGGCCCAAAGAATTCTAGCCTTCCTTCCTCTGCCGATAGACCATACAGCAACAATCCTACCTTTACGGAGCTAGAACACAACAGTTCTTCCTTCACTGAAGGCCCAAAGAATTCTAGCCTTCCTTCCTCTGCCGATAGACCATACAGCAACAATCCTACCTTTACGGAGCTAGAACACAACAGTTCTTCCTTCACTGAAGGCCCAAAGAATTCTAGCCTTCCTTCCTCTGCCGATAGACCATACAGCAACAATCCTACCTTTACGGAGCTAGAACACACCAACAGTTCTCCCTTCACTGGTGGACAGCCAAACAATCCTAGCTTTCCTTCCTCTGCCGATAGACCAAACAGCAACAATCCTACCTTTACGGAGCTACAACACACCAACAGTTCCCTTCACCGATGGCCCAAACAATTCTAGACAGACAGTCTGCACCGCGGCAGTCAAAGCTTTTTGTTAACAGGCAGGTCAAGCGGGATCATGAAACACGCAACACAAAGCTAAAACATTGGAGAATGTTGAGTAAAAATGGGAGGAATTTGGAATCTCCCTCATGAATCCGTTATTTTAATTTTGATGGAGGTCATTTACAGCTGCCAGAAGTGCCTTTTTAATCTCGTCTTCTGATATAATTTCCCCACAGTCATATCTCAGTGACTTAACTGAATTAATGGTTTCAGGAGGAAAAAATATCACTATATGATTGAAAAAGTAACAGTTCAAATTTGCGGACCACAACTATAATGCCACATGTTTATGAAGTCCTATATATATATATATGCATTTCTTTATAGAGTGCATGTGCCTCCTAGGAAGACTGAGCCAATTTTTTATAATTGTGATGACTCCAAAACCTCGCAGGATATACCAATACTTATGTGCTACATGATCAACCTTTCCAATCACTAGCTTCCATTCAGTATCTTTCATAATGCAATCGTGTGACGTGTGAACTTAATCTTTAAAACTCTTATTCACACACAGACCAGTAACCACCGCGACATACGTCAAACATTTCCAACACAAATAAAAAACATTAAAGTCATTTCTTCAAGTTTTCTTTTTAGAGTTTTATTTGCAAATCTCTTTCGGCTTTCTTTGAAGTACAAAATGTACGGAATACAAAAAAGTGTTGCAAAATATACACAAAACATATCACTATGCTCTTTATCTCTCGTGCGTGAGCAAAATTATACAGAAGTAGTATTGTACAGCCTGAATATACTCAGGAAATCTCATTTTCATTACAAAAATTGCATAAAGATTTTGTATTTTAAAATAAGGCAGCTTGATTTACAGACAGTTATAAAAACCACTGTGTGCAAAATGATATACCTGTACAGTTGTACTCAAAAATCGAATAATAAATAATAAGAATACAAGCATTGATTATTGCAGATGAAACGTTTTAAAAAATGTAGCTTTTGAAAAAGAAGAATTGTGACCTCTTTGGCAGCTAGTTTGCAGATGATGCACATTTTTTACTCTGAGAATTCTGAGTACATACTTATTTTGATCTTGATATTGGAAAAAAAGAAGGCAATTTGGTATTCATCAGATATTGTATGTCATTGCCAGTGGTTGCAAGATTTGCTACAAGGCAGTTTGAAAGACAGGAACGCATTTTTTTCTTCAAAGCACACAAATAAAACTACGACTTGATCTTAAAAACATCTCTTTTGATGAATTTGGTTTCAACTTACTTCAAGTTATCAATAAAATTTGTCTGTTGACCACATTCATAACTGCAAATGTATGAATTCTAATTTTCCAACTGTTTATATATTAGCAGTCACAGTTTCAGAGTGAAGAGTGAACAGAGATAAATGAGAGAGTGAGAGAGAGTGAGAGAGAGATAGAGAGAGAAGGAGAGACAGAAATAAAAAAGGACAGAGGAAGTAAAAAATTTCACCATGTTTACATGTTACTTAAAATGTTCATGAAGACATTATACAAATCGTATAGAAAAAACAACTTCATCTTAAACAATATTATTCAAGAAATATTGACGGTATACTTTAATAGTCTTTGCAGATAAACAATTGTGTATTTCACAGAAATGCATCAAAACAATACATGTACAAATGTACTTTGAATTACATTGTTGCCTGTCCTGCATTCCCATATATAATTAATATTTTAATCAAATAAAAGGAGTAATTAAAATGGTTTCATTTATATCTTGGAGCTACAAGTCACATACGAGTAGTAAAGAAAAAAATTAAAGCACAATTTATCATAACGCATATTTTCATCTGAATTTCAAAACTGGTATTGATTTCCTCATGACTTGTATAGATTCTGCATGATTTTCATTTGTATCAGAAATAAAGTAACCGGTTACTTTAATATAAAAATAGAATGCTTCAATTACACCACTAGGGTACCTCCCTGATTACAAGTAGCAATAAAAACTTACAAATCACTTATGTATCAAAATATTGTCTGCATAGAAAACTAATACTTATGATCGTATGAATATAAACAGGACCAAAGTGATTTTGTGTGTGTGCACGTACCTGACAAATAGGGGGTCTTAATAAAAAATCAAGGATACATGCAAGATAACGGTATACTTTTTTTCCAAGTCCTTTTCTCATGGAATTATGAAGATGTAAAAGGATCACCATGTGTGAAGTGTCCTCCTGCTTCACTACATACGCTGATCAAGGTTAATGATGCTGTACTTTGGATAACATTACAAGATGTGAACTGCTCCAGTTAAAAATTAGTACTTCAAATAATTTACTCAAATTATTTCATCCTTTTGTACATGAAACTAGCTCAAATGTTAAAACTAAATATTTAGTTAATGATATTCCAAGCCTTGATGCATAATTTCGAGAATATTTATTTTCTCTCTTAATATTCTTTATTAAATTACAAAAAATAGACTGGTAGATTGAATTGCCAGAAGGAAGTTTCTCCTTAGTTTTAATAATTGGAACAATATTTTAGTTCCCTCTTAAAGATACAAAACTGTCCAATCATAAAGAGAATGAAACGTCCACTGAAAATGAATTCACATTATAAAAAAAAAACATGCTCTCATATTTGTCTTGCATGCTGTTAATAATGTAACTTAAACTGAATACAGACATTTGGCAAGCTAGTAGTCATGTTTATGTACAAACAGATGGATAAATACTTAAATTGAGGGACAACAAAACCCCACAATGATTCAAGGAATATCTCTCACTTTGAACATTAAAAAATTGATCTTTTGCATTACAACACAATATTGGGAAATTTGGAAAGCATACTACATGTATCTCATAATGGTTCACAGATGCCTTTAACGGATGTACATGTATATATTGTAGACTTATATCATCAAATTATACGTGGAGAGATTTTTCATTATCTGGTTAATCTTAAAAATCGATACCTTTTTAAACTAGTGTCTCGAGTTTTAAAAATAACAAGTATGACTAGTTCTAGACAGGATTTCAGATAGAAAGGTTGTGAGAATACAAATGCTAGTTTCCAATACAACAAAAATATTAATGGCAGTGTTATAGCTAGGCAATTGAAGGTGCTTTTTCAGAACAGACTTTTTTACGGTGATTGAAACACTTGGAATTTAAGGTTCATCAGAGTGTAAGGAATAAAGGTATACCATTTATATCCTTTTCTTGCTAAGAAGTGCCATTAGAAAAAAGGAAATAATTAACATCTGGCATAACATACCCTTTCCCCCAATACAGATTTATAGATCTATGGAATGGGAACCTTTGCCACAACTTTTTATTTCTGAAAGAAGAAAGAAAGGAAGGAATGGAGGAAGAAAGAAAACTTATTGAAACAAATCTTCAAGCTAACACCTGGCATAACATACCCCCTCCCCTAGTGAAGAGTTATAGATCTATGGAATGGAAACCTCTGCCACAAACTTTCATTTCTGAAAGAGAGAAAGAAAGATGGAGAGAAAAAAGAAAAGAAGGAATGGAGGAAGAAAGAAAGTAAAAGAAAACTTATTGGAACAAATCTTCTAGCTAAATGTGACTATTAAATCATAAACATGACCAATCACTGTATATGAATCACAGCTGAGAGATAGACAACATTCAGTTGAAAATCTGTGGCTACATTACCAATTCTTTGGTACCCCTGTAGAGTAAAAGGCACTTCCATAGATACGTGCAAAGCTTCTACATGGAATTCATAGGTATCATTAATTGTCAGCTGAAGATCAAGGAAAGGAAGCTCCTGATATTATTTTTCTGCAGCAGATATAATACTGTCAACCTTGTACCAAATATTCTAAATTGATGCTTGGGACCAACATACAGCGACTCTTTGGCGATGTTGGAAATCCCAGAAGACTTCACTGGATAAGTTTTCTCATTTGGTACATGCATACACTTATGGTGTCTTTCATACTAATGCAGAGCTGCGTTTTGAAATACTCTATTGCTTGTTTTGCAATTTTGGCCATTCCCATGCTTCCCAGAACCTCCTGATTAAACCAGAGGGTAACCAGCTCCGCAGCTGTGAGTGAAAGCATTTGTTGAACATCCTTCAGTCCTATTCTATGGCATGTTAACAAGATCTTTAAAGTCACTGAGCAGGAAAAGACTTTGGACTACATTTCGCAGCATCGATCTAAATGCTGGAATACACTACTCCTGACTCGATGAATGCATTAATAGGAGCTTTGACATCACAGACAGTCCAAATTCATACAGCCCCTGTATGAAAACTCTCCAAGGGATTGAGAGCAACTTGCATGGTGTTACAATCCTTCTAGGGAAAGTCGGGCTGGATCATGTTGCAACGGCTTTAGCAGGATGTCCTCAGACGATACCTCCTAGGCTTCCTTCAGATGATGCTTCCAGATGATGTCTTCAGAAGATGTATTCATATGATGTATTTATATGTCTTCAGACAACGTCTTTGGATGATACCTTCAGACGATTCCTTCAGTGATGTTTTCAGACAATATCCTCACTTCCAGAAGATGCTTCAGAAGATGTATTCATAAGATGTCTCCAGACAACGTCTTCGGATGATCATGATACCTTCAGGAGATTCCTTCAGTGATGTCTCCGGACAATAACCTCACGGAAGACTGTGCATCTGGTCTGGCTCATCATGGATACTCTCTTCACTAGAAGCAGGTGTCAGAGGGGGACTCCTTGAAGGACTGTTCACAGAGCTTGGAGGTGACAGAGAAAGGGGACCAGCAAACTTGTCCAACTCATCTATAATAAAAGATCAAAGAACCATGTTATGGAACTACTGGAATGCAAGTTAGATATAAACATAAAATAACACAAGTTATATAGTATAACTTTCATTTTGACATTAGTCATAGTAAAAGAAAGCAGCAGTTGTATAGTAAGGTTTTAGTTTTAGTGATTTTTTTCATGTGGTAGTTCTTTTTGAATAAATCTTCATTTATTCAATTTCAAAATCAAAAGATAAGATACATGTTTATTTAGATGTAAATCTACTCACATTCAAAAACTGAATATTCTTTCAGTTTTTGACTCAATTTCTCCACCATGCAAATCTCTCATATATAATACATGTAGAAATAGAAAAAGTTTTGGTGTTGTCTAATACCTTTGAGATGTTGGAAGTCATCAGGATAGAAGGCTGTGGTGTTAGACGGTGAGGGAGGCTCCTCTTGGCACTCATCCTTGAAGTCCTCAAGTCTGGTGTTCAATAGACTCATGGACCTGATATCCAGAGACCCATATTTATCGCTCCTTCTCCTCCTTGGCATCGGTGCACTGTTCAGCGAGATGTCCGATGTCCTGTGGCTGTTGCCAGGATCGGAGCTCAAAGACCTCCTCTGTCGGGAACCCCTCAGCAGGCTAGGTCGCCGTCCTGCAAGGAAGCTCGGAGACCGCACCGCGCGGCGCCCGAACCCACCAATGGTGGCCGACCGCTTCAACGTTTGTATTCTCATGTCTCCCGCATTGTGGATAGGACTCTGGGGGATGAACTCCATGATGGGGCTGCAGGGTTCTGAGAAGGTTGGAGTTCCTGGGGACTGCATCCTTGGGGAGGGCGTCTGCCAGGATCTTTGTGTCAGTGGCAAGGTTTGGGAGTGAGCCGTTTCCTCGTCCGGTACACTCTTGCTTCTCGTGTGCATGGATTTGAGCTTGTTGTCGTAGGCAGGCTTCATGATGAGGTAACCTTCATCTTTCTTGTCTGGCAACTCCACCCATTCAGTGTCGCCCTCTTCAGTTGTGAAAGAAGGAACAGTATTGCATCGCTTTCTGGGAGGGAGGAAAGGTGGGCACCCAGTCGGACTGATCGGTGATGGTGGACCTCTAGGGAGTGGTCTACCACGAAGATGATCTAAAAAATATTAAAAAATGGCAATAGATGTAATTATTAGATGAAATTACAGTTTAAAAAATTAAAAATAGCCAAATTTGCACATAATAAGAACATCATCAGTTTTTAGATAAAGGAAAGGAATTGTTACCTTCTGTTTGTTGAATAGATGGTTATCATAGATGTAGTCTATGAGCCAAACAGTAAACATTGAACTGATTTGTACCAATAATTTGTGGATCATATTACTTGTATTTAGTAATAGGACCATAAACTTCCATGTATATGCTAAACATATGTAAATCATGAACTGATTAATCTCACATTTTGGTAAAACATACAGGTGTATACAATAGAGTAGATAAGTACATGTAAATGATCAACTGCTGCTTCAAATACATTTCTGTAAGGCAAGTCGTCTGGGAAATAATCTTATCTTTGGCAGACGAGTTAATGAGGTGTAAAAACAAAATTTGTTTAGTGCAATATTTCATGACATCTATAAATTGGTATAAAAGGGTCGTGACGATCAAAGAGAGATACAATTTTGTTGTCTTCATTGTCACAAAGTTATTCAGCCATTAAAATGTTTGCATGGTGATAGAATAGGGTAACAAAAGCGTACCCTAGTCACCAACAGGAAAATTGATTGGTGTGTGGAATCAATTTTTTTGTTCATTAGGATGAATCTCCCCTCTGCCATATAAGTAACCATTTTTCTTCGACTGAATGAGCAAATTAATAGTGATGCTTTCAAAAATTATTTTGTAATACCAAAAGATATTCTTGATTTTTAGATCCCTGGTCACCCTAACTTCTAAAAAAACTCTTGTTTCTCTTGAGCAGTCTTTATATACAGATTTCATTGTACTAGGGCAACCTGTCTATAAAGACCACCTGCTTATAAAGACATCGGTTCTTGTTTCCCTTGAGTAGTATTTAGATAGAGATTTCACTGTACCTGGTTTTGGTGGGATAGGAGGCAGGTTGTCTTGCAAAGGTGAGGAAGTTCTTGATAGTCCAGCAATTATCAGTCTCTCACTGCTGAAGTTTTCAGGGTGATTGGACAGTAGCGTTTCGATGGATGGCAGTCGCAGGTTGGCCGACTTGGGCGGCACGGGAGGAGGCTTCAATAAGAAGGGGTCGCGATCAAAGCTGTTGTGCCTCGAGCTCGCTGCACTGGAGTAATGAGAACTGTCATAGTCCGATCCACTGGCTATGTAAGATGAAGTCTCACTGTCCTGGGAGTTCCTTTTTAACCTTGCTATTGGACCTACGGGTTTCACTAGAGTGGCGTGGTCAAACGGAATAGGAACAAGAATGTCTTGTGGAAGTGATCCAAAGGAGTCCCCGGTGAAATCTAAACTTGGATACAATCCTACATGGATGCTAGTCTCCTTCAGAGAGGAGAAGCTGCTGTTTGTTCGTTTATGGACAGGAGGAGGGGGTGGAGGGGAAGAAGGTGGCGAGAAATTAAAGCTTTCCAAGATGTCAGATTTTGGCAAGGTAAGAAGCACTGGCGTGCTCCTTTTGCGTCTACAAGCGGGAAGTGTACTGGAGAGTGTCGTTTTTGGACTTGGCAAGTTGACATACTCTCTTTCGTCCGGAGTTGCTGCAAGGTTAAGGTTGAATCTGTCCGTGTTGATCAGATCCTGGATACATCTCTGGCTTACACCTGTACCTCCTCCTCCTCGATGGCTACTACCGTGACTTGTCGCATGGGTCTCTTTGTTGCCTTCAAGGTGACTTCGATGTTGACAGGGTCTCCCACTGTCCACGTCCTCATGAATTGATGATCGATAATGATCAAAGGAAGCCATCACTTCGTATTCCTGCTCCCTGATGGGAGTGTTCTTTTGTGGACAAAGCAACATTTCATGCTCAAACGCAGTCTCCTCTCCCGACAGATTACTTCTTGAGTTTCCATCTGTCCTACTTTGAGAGCTTCCGTCTGTCCTATCCACACTTGTCCACGACTGACTCTCTCGTATTCCCATATCTGTTAATTCAATTACTTCTCTGGACATTCTCGAATCTGAATGAAACTGCATATTTCTATTCAGGTCTGCTCCAGACATAAGAGCATCTCCTTCATGCGGTTCTTCATTTTCTTTACTCTCCATCGTTCTTTCCAAAATTCTTTCCATCGTTCTTTCATGCTCTCCCCTTTGTTCTGAAGCATATCTAATGTCTTTGGCATTTGCATTGAGTAACCTTTGCCTCTCGGCAGCGAGCGTGCCTTGCTCTTCATCACGATTTGCTGAAAATTTAAGAAAAGGAAATAGACAGGAAAACAGATTAATATCATTGTCATAACATGTCACCGTACACAATAAAACAAGAGTATATGAAGCTCAGGATGAAAGGAAAACACAAGCTTGCACCTTTTCAGAACTTTGTTCACAGGTATTTCCTGTTTTGTGAAAATAGGTTAATAGTGTCAAATAGATCTTCAGGCGGGAACGAGCTCTGATGCCCTGAGGCAACGTTCAACAGAGAACCCTAAAAAATACCTGAGCAATCGACAAATTGGAAAACTATCCCTCATAAAGTGGCAGTTTAGGACAAAGATTTGGAATTAACCCCTTCCATGTCACTGTGTTTTGGGGCAGTCATCACAAATAATCTTCAGTAAATTTTAAGTTCAAGTGATTGCATTGATAAAATGGGGGTAAAATATCTTCCATGGTTATCAATTTTATGATAGAGGTAGTCGTTTTGGTTTCCGGAAGCAAAAAAGGTAGACCTTCTTTGCCAAACAACCTGTTCAATGTGAAGATTTTTTTGGGGGCGGGGTTTGTCACTCATGGCATGGAAAAATGAATGTACAACTTGTTTTGAACACACAATGTCTCTATTTTGTGCTCACAGGCAGAACAGAAAGTTTGGTCGAGCATTGAAAATGCTTACTGGAATCCTTTAGATGAAAAACAGGAAAAGGGATTTGTGATTACAAACTATTGTCAAGAAAAATGATAAAATGAAAGAGGAAAATTGAAGGTAGGATATGATGTTGATCTGAACTGCTCTCCTCCCCACATATAATTACACAGAACAAAAAAAGAAATTTTTGCTGTACCTGGATTTGGTTCGGAATGAGTAGACCATCGACTTGGCAAGTGTTTGAGCGTGGCAGCATCGAAATGATTCTTGATGCATTCTGGATCATCGACAAGGAGAAGATAGTTGCTGCTCTTTGCAGTGTTGAGGACTGGCACAAGAGAAGAAAGAACAAGAATGGATGTTTGTAAAGATATTCAGATTTCATAGGATTAACAAATTGTTTAATAATCTAAGCTAAGAAATTGACGTTGATAACTTGCAAAGGGATGTGTGTGTTTCTTATGATTCTCTTTGAGACACAGTCATGGTGAACTCCCTAAACTGAAATTTCACACTTCAATTAACATGGATTTCAGTAAACAACATTTCATCAACAAGGATTCCTATAAATAACATTTCACTTTTGAAATAGGGATCATAAAACTCCTGTAGTTTACACAGATTTACACAATACAAATGACCTCCACGGAAAAAAAACGTAATGGTTTCCATGAATCAGTTAAAGTGAACATAGTCAATGCTAAATCAATAACGAATGGATTAAGTGAAAAATCTTTTTGCAAACAAGGTATACTAGCTTATATGAAGTATTAAACCTTGATAATCTATATCCATTCAATTATAAGTGATCGATGCGTCAGCTGGTTCATGCATTAAAGATCCTTAATCCTACCAATTATTCTTACCACTATAGACTTCCTAAAGTAGAAATGAGCATTGCTGGATGTAACTAAAAGAAAAATGTACATCTCTCACCTTTGACTGAGAAGGCAAATCCCCCTTCAAAGCTACCATAGCGGATGACATGCTTTAAATTCCAGGCACAAATAAGTCTGGTCGGAGTTTCTGGCGTGATGGCAAAGTGGTTATTGTAGAAGTAGAAAGCCGCTCGACCCGAGGGTAGCTTACCCTTGCTGGGAATCGATACCCTGATCTTGAATTCAACAGCTGCACAGAAAAAAGATAATGATAAATAGTTTGATAATGGCTCTCAGTAGATGGTAAATAAATGATCGTAAAAATAGTTACTTTAGAAAAAGGGAAAGACCGTTGCATGAAGTGGTGTTTTTTAGAAGTTAGAAGTTAAAGACAATATCCAGGGACAGTACAACTAGGAGCTGCTGAAATGGATAAGCATTTTGAGGCTCGACGTTCAAATATATAATACCAAAAAAAAATCCTACTTTTTCTGTTTGAAACACATATAAATATCCTAAAACTGATAGATTAAAGTAGAAGAACCTTTATTCAGGTAATTTCAAACTAATCCAAAATTATCAGTATTAGAAGAATGAAGAAAAGGACAATAACATTTTGTCTACATCAAGGTAAAGTAAGTATATAATGTGAGTATGGAGATGAGCAGAGAGAGAGAGAGAGGGAGAGGAGGGCAAAGGAGAAATTAATAATGTGATTACGAAGATGAGCGACAGAAGAGAGGGATGTAGAGAGAAGGGGAGGGAGAGAGAGACAAAGGAGAAAGAAAGAGAGAGAGAAAAATAACACTTGGAAGAGGTGGAAAAAAGCAAGAAGTGATGATTAATGAGAAGGGAAGCAATGGAGAAACATACGTGGAGGAACACAAAGGCAGTAATCAAGGTATGATACCAAGAAAGAGAAACAAAGCAAGGTCAGACAACAAACAAACTTTGAAGGAGAACTTAAAGTCTGTCTGCACTAGTTTGGCCAGGGGGATTAGACCTCCCTGCAAGGTCACTGACAGGTGGTTATCTCATCAAATCAGCTCTCAATTAACATAAGAACAAGAGGATCATGGGGGACCAACAGGCACTGATTAGGCATTGTTTGCTATATAGAGGGGGCAAGTAGCTATAAGTAGTGTAGTGGGGCTTTAAGCAATCCTCACCTGAAGGTAATGTATTCTTTATCTTGTGGTACCATTCCAACAACCTCTCGTGGGTTTCAAACGACAGCAAGATGACGGCTTCGGAAAGGACAATCGTCAGGACATGGATGTTCTTGGGGTACCTGTAGCAGTACTCCAGACCACTGTAGTTGGCGGCTGAGACGCAAACCTGCTCGCGACCCAGCTCCTTGTTGTTCAACAGGGCATTCTGGTCCTTGTAGAACTTCAGAATGACTTCAGCTGTTCATGAAATGATACAAGAAATAGAGATTAACAAGAGTGACTTCAGCTGTTGACAAAAACTCGGGCAATAAGAAATAGAGATGCTAGCTCTTTCATTAACAGGGCTTTCTGGTCATTGTAGAACTTCAGAATGACTTCAGCTGTTCATAAAATGATACAAGAAATAGAGATTAACAGGCATTCTAGTCTTTGTTAACTTCAGAGTGTCTTCAGTTGTTGACAAAAATTCAAGGCAATAAAAAATAGAGATGCTCTTTCATAAACGGGGCATTCTGGTCCTTGTAGAATTTCTTAATGACTTCAACTGTTCATGAAAATGATACAAGAAATAGAGACGTTCTTTTATTCAGTTGGTTCATATATATTGTGTCAATTTATATTTCTTCAGTATGCTTGGTTTCTTTACCCTTTCTTATAAAGCACACTCATACCTAAATTGTTACAACATCTACATAAATAAGCTAATATTGTGATAAACACACTCTTTGCTCCTTTGATTCTTATACCTTTATAGAACTCTTTCAAACATCAGTGATAATGACATATACATGTATACTCCTTCATCAAGAGTCGTGCAGTGCACAACCTGCACTCATTTAAATCTTAATTAATTTGGGGAGTTATTGAATGTGATTTTTGAAAGCTACTGTTTGCCATGGTATTCCTGATTAATCTGTTACTCATATTTAGATTTCAATAACATTTTGAAGATATTTTGGATACAGTAAATGATTTGTTCATTTGTGAAGTTTTGTTATAATAGTCAAACTTAATAAAAAGTAATAGTTTTGCAATGCTATTTGATGAGAAACCATGCTGAGTTAATACTATTGATAGTTTGACTTGTAACAAACATTAGGGTTTATCATTTATTCATTAAAAAAAAGTTATATATGAAAATGTGAGAATCATCTCAAATTTCAGTTTCTAATCTCACCAATTATTTGTTGAAATCCCACTAATTATTCATCAAAGTCCTCCCCCCCCCCCCCCCACCCAATACTGCTCAATCATATTTTGAAATAAAGAATCAAACGTGTTGTGCGGTTCTTGTTTTCTTTTTCTCTTTAGAAAATGAAGTTGCCTTCAGGGGAAAATCCTCTTAATCACATTTTAAAAGATTGTAATTATCATTCCCAAGATGTAAACACATTCTTGATGACTGTTTGCAAAGAATTCTAAAAATGTCATCAAAAGGTTAGCACGGAGAGGCTGCCAGACATTCAATGCCTCCATAGTGACCTTCTTGCCCTAAATTTAGTTGTATGCCCTACCCTTGAAGGGTATCAACAAATTAGTTCACTTGTCTCTTTTAAATGCATCTTTGCTAAACAAACAAACAATGCCAGCGGCCTGTTCATGTTAGTTCCAATGATGGGAAAGTTTTGACATTGAAGTACTTCACACATTTCAGCTATTTTCATGTTTGTCAAGAGTAAACAAGTATTTTTTCCCCTTTCCACCGCTTTCATTCAAATTGTGATAGTTACGATTCCAAAGCATTAGTCAAATGCAGCCAAGCAAGAAAAGGAGGCCAATTCACAAATTCATGAAGTTATCTTTAAACAATGATATCCGGATTACCTAGAAGGTAAATAAGAGGGCAGCCATGACATCATTGCGGGAATTAGAAAAAAACAGAAATTTAGGAATGAACATGCGGTATTTCATGATAAAAATAGGAAAAACAAGCCTTGCATTAAATATCAATTAATTGTTTAAACTGATTGGAAAAACACATTTTACCTTATCAACAATTTTCATAGCTCTTTTTGTTGTTGTCACAATGAAATTTTTTGTTCAGAAGGAAAATGCCAACACTGTCAATTCTTAATCAAACAATTATTAAAACACCAACAACACAGGGTATCAAATGGCAGATAACATGTCATAATTGTCATTCATATACATGTACCCAAAAGACAAAGCAAAAGATTTATTAAAAGATTAATGAGACTAAAAAATGAGAGAGAAAATGTGATGGTACATCAAAGACATTGTGTACAAAAAGGTATGTGAAAATGACTTCATAATTTCAATCAATAAACTACCGAAAAGTTTTATGTTTAATAACCAATGCATTCATTTGTATTATGACATCTCTCTCATAAACCTATTACGTAAGCATCAAAGACAAAGGGCATTCAACTGCATTGACAATTTAAAAACATTCACAATTTATTTAACCGCCAATTCTCTGAAATTGTCTGAATTAAGTTCATGAGTTCATATATGCAGTGTATAAGAATACATCTCTCTGGCTCTTGTAACTTTATTCCTTTTAATCTTACACAAAAAAAGAATAAAAGATCAAGAGAAAAATCTGTTACCATCCTGTCAGGCTGATTTTGGTCCCTTTAGCAGCTTGCATAAATATCCCAAGATCAAAGTTGTAAACCAAATACCTGATAACTGCACCAAGCAAATAAGCCGCCTTCCTATTTCGTTTCTTAAGTTACATTGTTTACAAAACCTGATATCTTTCGAGAAGAAAGAGAAAGAGAAAGACGTGAGGTGAAGACTGTGCCTAGCTGGTACACACACTGTAAACCTTCTGTATACTTCAGAATATATACTATGGGAATGGGAGAGAGCTAATATATGTATTTTTGTCTGGTTTGGGGGGTATGGCTGGTTTGCTTTTGAGTTTTACAATTGTCCAAATTCATTGTGTACTGTGTACATGTGTAATACACGGGTTTTTTCCAGAGTATTTGCTGTTTCACTATTTTTGGAATGGAAATGTAAAAAAAAGAACAAAGAAAAGAGATAGTTATAGAGGGAGATCGACAAATAGAGAAAGATATACATGTGTATATATATAGAGAGAGAGAGAGAGAGAGAGAGAGAGAAGGGAGGGATGGATGGATGGAAGAGAGTTGTTGTTGACATTTACAAAAATAGAAAAAGAATTGAAGCCACATCTCTCTTTCATATTTTTGTACATCAGGACTATATGCATGTGAAAGGGTAGGCTAATACTTTCATAACTATCCTTCCAATTTGTATGAAGTCTATGAATCTTACCAATCGAAACATGTTTAAGTTCATGCACTATTTTTTTCTCAAAACCATTCTTATTAATTACCAGCTGGCATCCAAACAACAAGTATACTGTGAAACCTGTCTATAAAGACCGCTCTCAAGGGATCCAAGAAAAGTGGCCTTTAAAGGGAAAGTCCACCCCAGGATTTTTTTTAGCTGACGATATAGACCTAATAATACCATGAAGAATGATACAAGTCTCATTAAAATCCATGATCACATAACGAAGATATATCGACTTTTTTATCGAAAATCAGCCGCCCCCCAAATGCAAATGCGTTACATGGGCATGAAACGATCGCATTGTGACGTATGTTGCGAGCTGCCTTCTTATTTCGCAGACATTCACTTTCGCTCGCGGTACACTGTTATCGCACTGACACGACGAATCATGAATGAAAGCGAAAGTGAATGTCTGCGAAATAAGAAGGCAGCTCGCAACATACGTCACAATTTCGATACTATCGGTTATTTTTTGGCGATCGTTTCATGCCCATGTAACGCATTTGCATTTGGGGGGCGGCTGATTTTCGATGAAAAAGTCGATATATCTTCGTTATGTGATCATGGATTTTAATGAGACTTGTATCATTCTTCATGGTATTATTAGGTCTATATCGTCAGCTAAAGAAAATCCTGGGGTGGACTATCCCTTTAAGAGCAGGTGATTTTATTTACACATTCCTTCATGCATGTTTCACTGGCGAACACTTTTCAAAGGAAATAAAATATGTGGCATTTTTAAAGCAGGTTTGATATTATATCAACTTGTGCATACAAAAAATCCACAGTATAATAGATTTCCAATATTCCTCTTTATTACATTGAAACCTGTCTATAAAGACCACCCAACTTCCAAGGGAGACAAGAAAGTGGTCTTTATGGGCAGGAGTTTTTTATGTACACGTTCCTTCATGCATGTTTCACTGGCAAACACTTATCAAAGGATAGTGAATACATACGTGGTCTTTATAAAGCAGGTATGACTATCGTATACTCATCTTGTGTATACAAAATATCCCAACTATACTAGCTTTCCATGACTATTCCTTTTTAATACTATCCTTCAGTGCAGTTTGCATCAAGACTACCAATCCCATCTACCCCAACGTTCTTTTGGTATTAAAAACAGTATTAAAAACGTGTTGTACTTTGATCACCCTGATGACTGAGATCAAGTTACTGGAGTGGCCATAGGTATGGATACCACTTCAAAATATATTTCTTGTTTGCTTGCTTTGAGTGTCTCCTTCTGCAAATTCATTACCAGAACATTTGAAATTTAGACTGAATATTTAACCTAAAATTAAATCTATACACATGTAAATGTACATATACATGGGTAGCTACAAATGCCAACAATACTTGAATAGAAGTCTGTATTTTAAAAACAAGGGAAACGCTCTCGGCGGTCTCGCCTGCATAACGCAATTCAATATGATAAACCAGAACGTCAATGACGTAGTGCTCATCCGCATCTCGCAACAACAAATAACGTGGTACACTTTTGGACTGGTCAAAAAATAAAAATTTGATGCCCTGGAAGGGACATAATTTCATTTCATTTGCATAAAGTACCATAAATAATCAATGGAGCAAAATCTCAAAATTCTGTGTAGAACTTTAGTGTTCCAAATTTAGCTCTACCAGAGAAGGCAAACCAAATCAAAATCGGTCAAGAAATGAGGGAGAAGAAGCAATTTTTGTTATTTTTGGAATAAATTTGCATAAATTACCATAATTAATTAATGGAGAACAATTTCAAAATTCTGTGTAGAAATTTAGTGTACCAAAGTTAGCTCTACGATATAAAGCAAACCAAATCAAAATCGGTCAAAATATGAAGGAGAAGAAGCAGTTTTTGTGATTTTTAAATTATTTTTGGAATAAATTTGCATAAATTACCATAATTAATCAATGGAGTAAAATCTCAAAATTCTGTGTAGAAGTTTAGTGTTCCAAATTTAGCTCTACCAGATAAGGCAAACCAAATCAAAATCGGTCAAGAAATGAGGGAGAAGAAGCAATTTTTGTTATTTTTGGAATAAATTTGCATAAATTACCATTATTAATTAATGGAGAACAATTTCAAAATTTCGGTGTAGAAGTTTAGTGTACCAAAGTTAGCTCTACCAGATAAAGCAAACCAAATCAAAATCAGTCGAGAAATGAAGGAGAAGCATTTTTTGTGATTTCAAATAAATTTGCATAAATTAGCATAGATAATGAATTTTACGATTCTGTGTAGAACTTTTAAATCCCCCTCCTAGCCCTATCATATGAAACAATCAGAATCAAAATCGGTTGAAAAATAACGAAGAAGAAGCATTTTGAAAATCTTGATGATGATGCCACAACATAGTCCAAGTCTGTTGACCTGAAATGACCTTTGACCTTGACTTTGTGATCTGAAATTCTACTCACATGATTGGGGATACTTGATTACCCTATAGTCCAAGTTTCATTGACTCAGAACTTATACTTTAAAAATTATATCAAAAATTCAAAAACTTAACCTTAGGTTAAGTTTTCGATGATGATGCTACAACATAGTCCAAGTCTGTTGACCTGAAATGACCTTTGACCTTGACTTTGTGATCTGAAATTCTACTCACATGATTGGGGATACTTCATTACCCTATAGTCCAAGTTTCATTGACTAAGAACCTATACTTTAAAAATTATATCAAAAATTCAAAAACTTAACCTTAGGTTAAGTTTTTGATGTTGACGCCGTCGCCGTCGCCGCCGTCGCCGCCGTCGCCGTCACCGGAAAAGCGGCGCCTATGTCTCGCTTTTTGCTACGCAGGCGAGACAAAAATCATCTCATAAAAAAAGTAAGCCAGTGTAGGGAAACATTTTGTTGTTTTTTAATGCAAAATTCCACTTTGTACATGTACATGTATGAGCTCCATAAAATGTTATGGGTAATATATATTCATTTACAGAATTTGTAGAACTTTATAGTGCTCCATTTATACTACCATTCACATGATTTTGAAAGCATAACATTAATGATCTTTCCAATGCAAAAAATTAACAGGAGTAATCTTGTTCCGAGTATATTCAATCATCTACCTTTTTTTTGGTAAACTGTATAAAGTCTGTTGGTGGTCACAATTTCCACAGATTCAATTCAATCATCTCCCCCAAAATTGTCCCTTCCTGCAGAAGGACCATACGAGTGCTCTTCAATAATGGATTACAGTAAACACCAAGGCCTTGTTTATCACCACCAGCTAACCCCCCTTTTCTCTCTTCCTCCCTTTGTCCGTAACGGATCAGCGGGTTTGAATGGCACAGCCTGAAAAACAAGCGTTTGGGGTTTGATCAAACGTGAACGTGACCCCGCCCGGCCGCAGTGTGTTTCCCACCGGGGACCACCTCCTCTGTTCACCCCTTCTTTGCTTCTATTAATCCCCTATTCAATGTATCTTGTTTTCTTGGATGCCTGCCTGAAACATAATGAATCGTATCAATCGCTGGTGATCGATAAGAAACATGACAATACGTCTCATATGTTGTTCAGTACTCCTATTCGGCGAAACGAAAGTCGATAACAAAATTCACAACTGAAGACCTCCCATTATTTCACAAAGTCCTGTTTTAACTACTGAAGTAAAGTATAAAATTGCATCAATGATTCACAATTCATAAAAGCATGAATTCTCTGAATCTTAAATATCATCTTTCCTAAAAGGAAATGAATAAACTTTTATATCAATGACTTAATATGATTGACAGAAACACATAAGTCACCCTAATCCTTGCTTCGTTGCCACACAATTATTTTCTGATGCTGAATAAAACAAAAATCTAATTAAAAGCCCACAAATGCAACCAACACAAATTATTCCCCCAATGCCTAATCCTAATTTAATTTTTCATATTGGAGATTAATAAAAACATAATAGTCCTAATTGAAACTTAAAAGAAACACAAATTTACATGAAGGTGTCAGGAGAGAAAAGAATACAGATTATATTTATGCAAACATTTAAGTTGATGGCCCAATTTCAAAAAATGAATCCATCTCCAGAATCAATGGGTTATAAAATATTAAACAAAGTAAAGAAAATATGCCCAAGACGATCCAATGAGTTCATTATTTGGTACATGTCATGGACACTTGTGTAACAGAGTAGCAAGACAGTATGCAACAATTCAAAGATATAATGGTTTTGAGACTTTAAGTAATCTCCTAGTGGAGGAAAGGTCATGGGATTTTATTTTATTTTATTTAGGACACAAACAATGTCGAAAAACATGTGGAGTCTGGTAGAAGAATGGGACCATATCAATTAAAACTGGTGTTAGTCTGCCTCGTGCAAACAGATCCTGGAGATAAATCTGATACTTCTGTCCCGCAAAACAACAGATTGGAGCAGCCAACCGACCGCTGGAGCTTGTTTTTCACAGCGCGAGCGAGCGAGCGCTATTTAGAGGGCACAATAACTTGTTTTTGACTCGGACTAGAAAAACAAGCAAATAAAAGGATTATTCTCCGGATTGTTTATGGTGTTTGTTGAGTGGAGAGGAGCAGGGAGAAAAACATGTACAAAGTCTGCTTCGTTGATCATGTTCTGAAAGTGTATTGACACATCGGCAGAGGGAGGTGATAACGGTCTATGCGGACTACATGGACCAGGCACTGCAGCACGCGTTTAGTGAAGGACATAGGTGTGTTCCCACTCACTTTTTAGAGTGGTTTTGGGGGGTGTTTAGGATCTAATGACCATGTGTTTTTGGGCTAATGATGACGTAAACTGAACGTGTAAAAAAGGTCAGGTGAGGGAAGGGTGGAGATCTGAAATTGGTACAGAGGAATAGGAGAAAGATGGGGAAGAGAAGATGAGGGATAAAGAATGGAGAGAGAGAGAGAGAGAGAGAGGAGTGAGAGAGAGAGATGCAAAATGATAGTTATTTGTGCAGAAAGAATGACAAAGCAAGGAAAGATGGTTAAGTGAAGAATGTTGATGGTGATGTACAGAGACAGAATTAAAATACCTTTTGAAAAAGGATGGGAGAGAGAGAGAGAGAGAGAGAGAGAGGGGGGGGGGGAGATATAGTGAGTGGTACAAGAGATTGAGAGGAAACAGACAATGATTAATCATTTAAACTGTTATGAAAGGCATTACCATGAGGAAAAGGAGGGCAGTTGGGAGTGTAAAAAAAAATTGGTATTTATAAAGCAAGAAAGAGAGATAGAAAAAGAAAAAAAAGTCACACAAACACACACACACACAAAGGAAGAAAATAGGGACTTTGGCAGGACAGATGTTGAATCACATGTTTGAGGCCATTTGTGCCTAATTCTTCCAAGTTTCAACTGAATTAACATCTGGGAGAAAAAGGACGAAAAATTAACTCAAATCTCATATTGTATGTTTGTAGCCAGAAAGGCATAAACAATTAATGATTTTTGGGGTCTAAACAAACAACATAATCTATTTGGTAATTTGTTCAAGAATACAATAAGTTGACAAAGGGAATATATTAAAATATAAACCAATGCTTCACCATGAAATAACATGTAGAAATCCTAAAAGGACTTTAGGGTTTAAAATATTGAATAGGAATAGATCTAACAACCCAAAGTTATCAAAGATGACCATGGGTTGAAAGTTGTAAGAACAGTGAATTTAGATAATCATCTTAATATGATGTGAACTTATTTCCAATTCAATATCATATACATGTTTTTTTCCTCATATTTCAAGTATAATTGAATCTTAAAATTTTTAATCAAGGAGCTGTAAAAACATTTTTGCAGATTAATCATTTTTATAAGAAAAACACTTAAGTATTTTTATACTAACTTTGCTATTTATGGAGACAAAGAATAATGTGTGAAAGATGAATAAGCATACTAAAAAGGTTGTGAGTGTCTTCAGCAATTTGTTTAACTTGAGATATATATATAGAATTTTATGGTATTAGAAATTTATGATATAAATTAGAACTTCAAAATATTTACACATCTTTATGTTTCTATGCCATTAGGCCTACATTTAAAATAAACAAAACTATACCTGGTAATCACTATATGTCATATACTTTGATTTTATAATGTTGTGTTAACACTTATAAGTTCCTGGCTAAACATGTCATTATGTTATATGAACAGGGCATGTTGTTCTGAAAAGTCAATATTATGAGAATTTGTGCAGTGTTTACACAGAACTAAGTATAGTTCATTATATTTGGTAAATATATGCAGAGTGGATTCTTATTTTCAACTGAAATCTCAAAGTTCACCATTGATGCAGAAATAATTTTACAAAGTCATAATACCAATTATAATCAAGATACTGTATGTGAGCTTGTGGAGTGAGATGGGAAATGATGAAGGAAAAAAACAGAATGAAAAAAATATGCCACATTCAGAGTGTAAAACAGTAGCAAGTGTTTCTTGGTCCATTTCCTACACTATAGACCCATTTACACACCCAAACACCATTTTTAAAAGTTGTCAATTTTGGGGATTGCATTAACACTATTGAAAACCTATTTTTTTTTAAACATTAGTATTTGCTCATTTGCTCTCTACTAAAATAACAATTGAAATTATAATTTTCCCTCAAGAAAAAAATCATAAATCATATACGGTACATGCACAATGAATATAATTATTGCAAATATGTTTCTATTCAACCCCTGTATGGACAAAATCTATTCCATTATCAATTATTAAGAAAATGAAAGTTGATGAAATCTGGCACAGTGTTGCCAATTTGTGTTTGATAGATCCCAAATTCAAAATTTCATAACTTTCTAATTTTTAGTCATAATTTGCTAAAACTTGTCAGGATTACGCTACTTCACAGCTATTTGAACTTTAGTTAAACCTGTTTTCCTGTTTGGGGCTGGTTATAAAGTGTCTCAAAACAAATTAAGGTTCACAGGTAGCCGACACAAATACTCAAGGACCATTAGGGGTGATGTTTTCGTGTTGTTGTCGTTGATACCAGGCTAGTCTAACCGTTTTATTGGGGGTCATTTGGAGAGGCCATCATGGTGTAAACAAGGATTGATTGGACTCATCTTAAGCTTAAAATATATTTATGTCATAGACAACTTCCTAGAACCAACTAATTGCCCACATGGAACAAATCGTCTTTTGAAAGCCAGAAGGGTGTCTACTGTGTGTAAAAAACATATAAATTACTGTTCTTCTGGATCTCAACAAACAAAATTCACTATCCAAATGGTGCTTTGCAAGGTACTTATCCACTTTTCCCTCTAGTAGTCAAAAGAATTGTAAATGTACATGTACATGTAGATGCCACCATGGTTGCAAAGACTTTTGACAAATCAACTGCAGGAAATGTCAATACCACTGTCCATCATCTGGGGAGTGTTTCACAAAACTTGTCATCAGTGACAAATGACAGTTTTTGTTATAAGCTACTGAAATTCTTGCTTCTGATTGGTTAACAGCAGATTTGTCACTGATTTTTGTCATTTGTCATTGAAAAAAGGCTTTGTGAAATGCCCCCCTGGTGACTACATGTAGTGTGAACACTGAATTGATAGCAACGTTTTATGCGATCAGAACATGATTTCTATGGGACATAAAATAGGGTAATGAATTAGATGATTACATGTATGTATTTCTAACTAGAAGTATCAATCAAGTGAATAATGAATCATCATTATTTAACCTATTTGTAACAGACTTCCTATATATGAACTCATGAATTGTATAAACCTTATGTTCCAGTGGGGTTGTCACTACACTAGTTGTCACAATACTAACTTGCAATTTAAAATAGAAAGCACTTTTTAGGGTTAAGTACAGTCTAAGCTACATGTGGAATGCACAAGCATGGTTTTCAGAAAGCTCAGGTCCAGCCATTAGCAATGTTCCTACGGGTCTGTCGTAGCTTAAACCTTTTTGTGAAAAAGAGAACATGTTAAACTATTCCCTAACAATGTTGAGGGTTCACACAATCTAAAAAAAATAGTATTCTAGTTTTAAACTACAAGCTGGGAAAGCCTTAATTCTAACTACAAGTTAAAGTTATTTCTATTTCCACATGGTACATCTTGTCTTCAAGTAAGGACCCCCGCCACTTGTAGTTATCATGCTTAGCTTACCATCGATCGTGGTTGATAACTTCAGTTTAAAGTTTTGTAACCATGAGTGCATCCTAAATGAAGTGGTCCCTAAATACAAACTTTGATGTTTAGAACCACAAAAAACTAAACTTAAAATGTCTAAACTTAAAGTCGGGCTGTCGTGTGAACCAAACTATTACTGTTTCCCAATGACTAATCTCAACTGCCTACAAGATTAGCAAGTATATCAGACCTAGAAATGCCATGTTTCACAATACTCCGAGTCAACATACTTTGTGTTGTAGTTGAACTGTAAACCCATGCCCTCCTTGTTGCCATACATACAATTAAAAAGGGATCTACGTGGAGGTAAAATTTGATGTTGAAATCATTTTTGTTTTAAGCGTGAAGGTCTATTTCAGGTGAAGATGAAAAATAACGTTGGGAGCATTCTCATCTAAAGCGAGTTTCACTGTACATGTAGTCTCCCAGTTACACATGTCAGTGAGCCGTGCATGTGAATTTTAGCAAAAATTGAGTAAAATTCTTTTCATATTAAAGCGTATCTGCCATAGTTTACAGGAGGGATTAGACTGCCCTGCAAGGTCACTGGACAGGTGGTTATCTCATCAACTCAGCTCTCAGTTAACATAAGAAAAAGAGGATCATGGGGGACCAATGGTCACCGATTAGGTATGGTTTGTTATATAGAGGGCGCAAGTAGCTACAAGTAGTGCAGTGGGCCTTTAATGATTCAAAATTACACTTTTTGCCTTCCTATTTTCTCTCTCTTTCTAATCTATGTAATTTGTGTAAATAAACATGTAACTAACAACTGAATATTAACTTTTTAAGATTGAAATGTTCGTTCACAGTGCCTAAACATTACATCCTGAAATTATTGTTCAAAAAGTTAAAACTGAGTTTTTCTGCATTTTACACTGTGCAAAATAGCCCAAGTAGGTATAAAGTTTTAAAAATGTACAGCGTCTACTCTACAGGCCAATGCTTGGGCGTTTGATAAGATGCGTTAAATTATGAATGAACTCTTTATATCATTTATATGCCAGACAAATAACCTCCCGGTGCTACATATGTATTCAACATGGGATAGATGTACCAAAGACATCAAGATTATTGAATTGTTTCCAGTGCAAAATTAATCAAAGACTTTTTCGACAAATTTGTTATACTTCAAAGAAATCAGGAAATATGGACCAATAGTTTACCACCCACAGTATTACACAGAAATAGATAACTTGTCAATTTAAAAAAGGCTTTACCTCACTGCAGCCCAGTTATTTCACTTAATTCATTCAAAGTATTCACTACAATCTTTGTCACATAACATAAATATTTGCCCACTTATAAGGATGTTGTGATGGAGAAAATATGTTTATTGTATACTAACACATTTTTTCAATGATTGAATGCATCAATAAACTCTGAAATATCAAGATGAAGTTTGGATTTTAAAAGATTTTGAAATATTTGCTCACTCATTTGGATGTTTTATTGGAGAAAATCAGGTCATTTTTCACTTACACTTTTTTCTTCCAAAAACCTAATATATGTCAAATTTCAAACGTACATGTACAAAATAAATGAACGAACGGGCGACGTTGTACTGGAGCAAACTTTGCATCAGAATATCAACTTAAATCTGTCATTGTAATTTATATACGCATCAGCTTGTGCTTAATTGCTGTATTGATTCTTTTTCCGCACAAAATTGTTTTGATCGAAGTTAATACTCCTTGGACGCTTAAATGGGTATGGGTAGCTTAAAATAAAGCTTCCCAAAACATGCTTAGTCACATGAAATGAGCCGAGTAAGAGAGGATTAAATGCTAACCACCGACCGACCGACCATCCCCAATGCCCATCTCATCACACTCCCTCACCATTAAATGCTCTTAACCAGCCAAGGTAGGGAAAGTGGGGTATTGGATGTTAAAGATAAAGTTGAGTTCTGGTCATGCAATCGCATTGTGAAAGAAACGGTGTAGAATCAATCAGAAAAGATTGATCATCTAGCATATAAGTATTGGAGTGTAGTGCAAGGTTCTGGAATCATCCAGAGGATAAGAAATTTGGCCCAGTCTTGGTAAAGTTACAAGCACTGTACACAGAAAGATGTATATGGGCTTATGGGCTTATGGGGCTACATGAACACGTGGCTTTAAATCCGTCCCAATTTTTACGTTGTACATGCAATATTTAGAATATGAAAGCATTTGAAGAGCCATGCTTTTCAGGGAACACTTTTTATCTAATGCTCTTCCACATTTGCATACTAACAATGACAACGCTCACAAATTACTTTTCACCTCTTCCCAGAACTCAACCTTCTCTTTAAAGGCTGGCTGTACAAGTTCAGCCAGAAGGGATTAGACCACACAGCAAGGTCACTGACAGGTGGCTTTCTCATTAAGTCAGCTCTCAATTAACATAAGAAAAAGAGGATCATGGGGGACCAACAGGCACCGATTGGGGAAGTTTTCTATACAGAGGGAGCAACTAGCTACAAGTAGTACAGTGTGGCTTTAAACCACTGGCAGCAGCAAATCACTGCCTCCACACTATGAGCTGCTGAGCTGGCTTGCTTGCTCGCTCGACCGACCATCATCATAATACACCTGTAATCACGGGGAGGCTTTTAAAATAGCCAAGACGGTTTGAGGTGGGACAATGGTGGTTCCACGGCCGGGCAATGCTGACAAACAACTCCAGTGACTATATGTATGCTTGGAATGCATGAGTCTCCGACGACAATAGAAGGCAAGCAGGCAAACAATAGGCGACTGGTAAACAGGGAAGTTGGGTCACACATAAGGCACCACTCTGGCCGCTCCGCTAGTTGTAGTGTTCGGACCGCTTATATTATATTTTACTTTTCCTTTCTCTCCTTTTCTCTATCTCATTCTTTCTCCCATGTGCTCTGTATATCTCTGTGTTTCTCTCTTTCTGTCTGTCTCTCATCCTCTTTATCTCCATCTATTTCATTTTATCTCTCAAGTGCTGTGTATCTCTTTCTCTCTCTCTCTCTCTCTATATCTCTTTCTTTCTCTCTCTCTCTCTATATCCATCTTTCTCTCTCTCTTTCTGTATTTCTTTTCCCCTCGATCTCCCCTACATGCACCCTCTCTCTCTCTCTCTCTCTCTCTCTCTTTCTCCCTCTCTCTCTTTCTTTCTCTGACTTTCTCTCTATCCCTCCTGTCTCTTATCGAATGTCCAAGTGTTTTTCTCATGATTTTCACATGATCATTAGGCATTTCCAGCAAACTGTCACTATATTCATTCAAACCCATATAGACCTGTCTTGGAGTGGTGGCATATATAGTGCACACAAATTACACATTCTCAAATGTGTTACTCATGGAACAGCTACTAACTCCTGCACATGTATTAACCAAAATCAAATTCTATCAAATGAATTAAGTATAGCATTCATGATAACAAAAAGGAGAACTTTAAATAGGGTGATGTCCATTGTCCAACCTGAATTTTAATTGTACAGCCATGGATTTGTCATAATTTGTGGGTGGACATGTCCATGCATACTCAAGTACTTGTTATGTAGAACCATGAATCATAGAAATGCCCATTTCAACTTAAATGGGTTTAGTAGCACCATTGGAGTACAGTAGGGCATTATTGTTCATAATAATCACCAAGTTGAAATCCACTTTCCTTTTAAACAATCCCCTACAATATGGAGGTATTTCTTTGTCATAAGCACTTATAGAGTGATGCACCTGTCCAACACACTACACATGAGTGATTTGAGTCATACCCTACATGTATATTAGTGTTTACAGTCATATTTCTTCTGAAATTTGCATTAAAAAACACCATAGATTAGTGCACTTGAGTCACTTTCCAAGTATGTAGTACAGTTTAAATTATTCCTGCAGTAGAACACTGTAGTTTGTAGGGAAAAATATCAACACAGATTCAAGTTTTGTGTAAATTTGTAAGTATTTAGAGTGATGATTATTTTGCTGCAGTTTGCTCAAGTCACATGTGAAATGGTAACAACTATTTTGTAAAACATACAACACATTGCTAATTTGAGTCACTTATTAAAATTATTGTATGGGCTTTTAATTGGTATTGATGAAGTATGTCAAAACCATACAGATATTTTTCTTTTTTTATTCACTTTCAATCAAATGAAATCATTTTATGTAAGTGAGTCTTTTGCTTGTTTGATTTTGGAATTCTCTGTTCATGGTAAGTACATGTAGGAGAGATCCAAACCTACATATAGTCTATTAATTAATTAATTTATATATTTTTTTTGTTCTTCTTCCACTAAGCATCATGTTCACCAGTGTTTTTCACAAGCATTAAATAGTATCAACAGACAAAATATATATCCGCTAATAGGCCAATATACGCCCACACATGTATCGTTGAATAAACATGTAGTTTCAATATTCTTTAAATGCTTGTAAACATCATTCATAAAATGTTCTACATTTGTAATTAACATTTCTATAGAATCTAGTTTATTTATGCGCCAGTCAAGACTCAACATTTTTTATTTTAATAGGGACAAAATGACAATTAGAGAGGTACATGTTGGATCGATCAATGTCCTATTACTAGTATACTACAGTGCAAATTCAAACATGTTTTTGTTTAATTACTACATGTACATGTATTTTTATCTTTTTACATGAAATATGACAAAAATATTACATTGAGAGCAGGTCAACTAGTTTGACAAGAGGAGACATACCTGAACAAGAATGCATACCACATCACAAGGTCTAAATATTAAGACTACCATGGTCTTGTTTTGTTTGGATCTTAGCAGCAGAACGAACTCATGTGAAAAGAGTCTATGGAAAACGAAAGAAAAACTTTGTGGGGAGGCAGCAGCGGAGTTTAACCCTACACTGATTGCATAGTGTGAGTGAGATCATAGAAGTTTGTATGAACAGTATTGGGCGCATCTCTGAAGAAACACGTCAATTAGGTTTGATGTCTTGAAGACATTCACAATTGAGAGACATATTTAATGGAGGGTAGCCATATTCCCATTAATTTTACTTGCCCAACAAAACCCCAATGGGTTGTGAAAGTTCTTTGATTATAAATTATTATATTACAAGTGTGGTAAAAAATGTAATTTAAATTAAAAAATATATAAGATATATTGGGCACCTTGCTGTCAAATACATGTAGGCAGGTATTCAGGCACTTCGCTGCCAGAAATTTCTTTATATTATAAATTATTATATTACAATATAAGTGTGGTAAAAGATGTATTTTAAATATAAAAGATCTACAGGGGTAAGATATATTTGGGCACCTTGCTGTCAAATATGCAGGTTTCCAGGCACTTCGCTGCCAGAAATGTCTGTTTATTATAAATTATTATATTACAAGTGTGTTAAAAAATGTAATTTAAATATATCAGATATATTGGGGCACCTTGCTGTCAGATATGCAGGTATTCAGGCACTTCGCTGCCAGAAATTTCTTTTTATTATAAATTATTATATTACAAGTGTGGTAAAAGATGTAATTTAAATATATATTGATACATTGTACATTGTACATTGGGGCACCTTGCTGTCAAATAAGCAGGTATTTAGGCACTTTGCTGCTGGAAATCATCATGTTTCCTAACGTTACCAGCGAGCGAAGCAAGTGAATTTTGATATTTGTTTTTCATGAAATTGACATTATTCCAAGATGATTCTTTGATAGTTTGATTTAACTAAATGCTCTCCCCCCCCCCCCCTCCCCCTAGAGATGTCTTGCGGCACCCTACTTGAAAAAAACGCTGGACTGTTGAATACAACAGGCCAAAATGATCAATTATTGGTTTAGTATGCATAAACTTGAGATGAAGTGCCTGAAACAGGGCTATAATATAATAATGTACAGATAAAAGAATGATATGTGGCATTTCAATAGCTCTCTCTTTAGAAGAATGATCCAGAATTCAAATTATTGAAGAAAATTCACACTCAGAAATACATAGATCTGGTCTGTATAACGAGCGAGATTTTCTGATGAAATCACAAACCTCACAAAATTCAGTGTTTAAAGGAGATTATGAAGCCAGTCTCTGACAAACAAAAACATCTTAATGACCTCCAATTCTTTACAGATGAGTCAACAGCTAACCCATGTCTTGGGTATATTCAAAGGGCTCACAACATTAAAAATGACACGATGGAAACAACATCAGTCTGAAATGACATTGGCAGAAAAATAGAAGTCCATTTGGAATGTTGGTTTGTTTTTACCTGTGTGAGGATACCAACACTTTAATTTTTTTAAACATTTTATTCTTTCTTCGAATTTAGTGAAAATCTAACAGATTTGAACAATCGTCTCCATGATATATCAGACTTTTTCATCAAATGCAAGATCAGTTAATTAGAACAGATTTCATTATTCTTCATTATAGCCTTCATTATTTCACTTTCATAACCTAGGCCGTTTCACACAACCTGTCGTCAATAACAAATAAAAATTTAATTGATACATATGTATAAGCTACTGAAATCAATGCATTGATGGTAACGATTGCCAAATTTGTCATTGATCTATAGCAGTTTGTATTGATAACAAATCTTAAAGGAGGTATCTCACTGAGCGACGAATGCTTGCGAACGTAGGGAATTGGGGTTTTGCCAGGGTTTCGTAAAAGGTTGCAAAAGGTTTGTAAAAGGTTGCAAGGAAGTTTGCAAACAGTTTTCATTGTCGCAAAGAGATTTTGAACAGTCAAAAAGGCAAACCCTGATTTTTGCCAACATGCATTCGTCAGAAAAGTTGGCAAATCCAAATTCTCAAAATTCGCAACGTTCGCAAGCATTCGGTGAGATTCCCCCTTTATGAAACAGGGACCAGCATACAATGAAAATCTTTGAGTTCTACAAAGTGTGGTATTCCAAACGAAGAAGGAGACAGTGCATGTCCGCGCTCTCTGGGAGCCCTAATCAAAGTTAATGGGCTGAAAAAACTGACACTGCTATTCACCTTCGAAAAGAATGAGAGATTCTTCTTTTCAGCCTACCTTCATGTACAGACCCCCCCCCCCCCCCGACCCCAACCCCACCACCACAAAGGAAAATCATTATAAAGGTGAATTTTGAATAAAACAGGTTGAATTTATGCTCCCAACCTAAGATGAAAATGTTTGTTTGGATCTAGAAGGGCATTAACCAACATCATTTCACACAGAGCCAAGTAACGCCCTTCTGCTTCTTAAATCCTGTCTGTACTAGTTTGGCCAGGGGGATTAGACCTCCCTGCAAGGTCGCTGACAGTTGGTTATCTCATCAAATCAGCTCTCAATTTAAATAAAAGAGGATCATGGGGGACGAACAGGCACCGATTAGGCATTGTTTGCTGTATAGAGGGGGCAATTAGCTATAAGTAGTGCAGTGGGGCTTTAAAAGATGAAAAGATAGGGCTGATATGGATCCCTGATGCATCCACACCTTTTTCGAAGGCATGTGCTATATACATGTAGATAGCAATGAATAAAACAATTCTACCAAGAACATCTACATAACTGGGATATGCATCTACTTTAGATGTGGAACAATGACCCTACCTAACCCTAGATGACCTTTGACCTCACAAAGGGAAACTTGACACTGTCATATATGAAGTATAACCTGATAAATTGTCTGTTTGGAGCCATTTGTGCATTTGAAATACAGTTCATGTAACATAATTTGTAAATTACATTGAAAGGTTCTTATAAAGCTTTTTCAAACACTGGTTTTTAACATGAGTAGCTAAAGCCTCGGTCACATGCAAATGCCATTACAAACTGCTACGAACGATTTTCAGACAACGGGAATTTGGGAAGACAATGGAAAAACTGAGATTTGTACGAAATTATTGTTTTGTACGAACGTTTGTGACCGTAGCATAATTGAAACATAATTTATGTGTATTTGTGATGCCATCACTAAGGTGCACTTGTTGTGTATGAAAAGTAATCACATCAATCAAAAGACTAAAATAGCAAACAAAATGGGGAAAATTAGCCAAACTCCAATCAATATGATGGGAAAAACATTCCCTATAAATATAAAGTGTGAAATTTTGTCACAAACTCAACACGTGCATGAGGCATGTTTCCACAACATGGCTGCCAGGCAAATGATCTCATAGATTTCACAAGGAGCCCCACAAACAGAACAGTTACAGCACAATGAGATTTTGCAGGACACAAGGGTTTTCAAAATTCTTTCTGTACAAAGTTAATTACCGGTATTTGTGATATCTTCGTTTTTCTTAACTTGCTACAAAAGGAAAATAATATTCCACCTGTATTCTATCTGTACAAAGTTAATTATTTTGTGATATCTTCATTTTTCTAAACTTGTTACAAAAGGAAAATAATATTCCACCTTTTTCAAATTGTTATCTGCAATAAGAAACATGTAAATTTCACAGATGTTTAAAACCAAGGAGGGTGGGGGAGAAAATGGTGATCAGTACAAAATGTATTAATGTATGATACTGAAGAAGGTTGTAATAGGCTATTTCGTAATGTAACCAAATTTAAACTTAAGTGCCTCATATGAATTATTTCATTCACCTGTTTTGAATAAATGTGTTTCAATAGTCAGAATGCAAATTGTATATGACATGTTGCTAGGTAGGGCAAGGGTAGGTTTTTTCTTACCTGCCAACAACTCATATACATTCACTCGTAACAGGTGAATGAAACAATTTGTGTGAGGCGCTTCACAAAGGCATATATGCATAATTTGGTTTCATTACAAAAAAGGCTTATTCCATCTGTGACTGTGTGGCACATATCATAATGTTGCAACTCACATAATTTACATAGAGACTCTTAGTGCTCTCAAAAGCCACTATAGAAATGTCCAGTTTAGACAGTAATTATAAATCAACATTAGGAGTATTGAAGGGGTAAGTAGGCCTACAAGGGAATGAGTTCTGTACACAGGGGACGGTTTACAAATATACCTCAAGTTATATGCAGTAACAATTACTAAACATCTTTCCTGATAGTTGAAGCATGTCTGCACAAAACCAACTTGGTACTAAATACCATGCACATTGGTTTTTATTTGTATTTAGAAAGAATAGGAGTGAGGAGCGTGGAGAGTGCTAAAAAAAGACAGGCTCTTTTTTGTTCCCAAGTCTCCCTTTTCCCTCACAATACCTTGAAATGCTATGCCCACGGCATATACACTTCGTTTCAATAGAGAGGCTTTTTATTGAAAGCAATGGATTGGACTTTAGCAAACAGGGAGGTTTTTGCTCTTTCTCTGACCCCCCTCCCCCACCTTCCAAAAAAAAAGTCCATTCTTTCTTTCTCTCTCTCTCTTTCCTCTTTTCATTCTCTCTGTACCCATCCCATGATATCTGTCATTCTAATTTGATATTTCTATATTTTATCCTCTAATTCTAGTAATGTTTAGTTCATTCTCTTACTTTCTTCTTCATAGCTGTATTCATTATTGTTACGATTGTGAGGAAAAGTCAGAAAAAGAGAATAATTTCTTACATTAATTATGGTATCGAACGGTTGCTCAACCAAATGTTCCTTTTTCTTAATTCATAGGCAATGTCCTATTTCAATTGCTGCATCTGACTCTCTTTCATAAAATAGCACCTCTCTTCTTGGTATTTCTTTCTTTTTCCTCCTTTCTTTCTTCTTCTTTCTATCTCTTTCTCTCTATTCATATTTCATTCCCTTCTATGATCTATCCCCATAGCTTTTTCTCATTGGGGTTATTTCATAAACTGCCTCTCTCTTCATGACTTTCCTTTCTTTTTCCTTCCTTCTTCCTTTCTCTGTTTCTTTTCCCTCCTTTCTATCTTTCTCTCTTTTCCTTTTCCTACTTTCTTTTCCTACTTTCCTTTCCTACTTTCTTTCTATCTTTCTTACTGCTGCTAATTCTTCTTCTTCTTTTCTTTCTCTCTTCCTAACTTTTTTCTTTCCCTTTTCTTCCCCCCTCTGTGCCTTTTCATCCCGTCCCGGCTCACTTCTCCCCAATTCACCACTAGAGGTACCCCACACAACGATTAACCCTGCAACAAAACCACAGCCCCTGTGTGTTTTGTATGTTCAAACACATTGGCACCTATACCGAATCAATGAAAGAAATCCTAGATACCTCCTTACAAAATTATCACCCCTTCGCAGTGGTATATAGGAAAACAAGACCGATCTGTTCGTTTGCTCGTTGCGCATTCGGCTGGAATAATATTTGAGTTCATGATCTTGTATAGTGCCAGTAGATCACACCTTGTATTTGGAAGCATGGAAGCACAAATAATCCAGATATTTACCCAGCCTTCCAATGTCATGAGTAATACTTGGGGAACATGAATGGTAATGTTGTGCAGGGGAAAGACTATTAGTAAGGTCGATTGAAACTTAGCCAAGTTGAACAATCTTACATGGTTACAGTAATCATCTTATACAGTAAATAGTAAGTTGGCATTGAAATAAGTCCAAACGTTTTAAGGTAACTTAGCGAGATGTTGTGGCACTAAAAGACGCCTCCCAAACGCAAGATGCATTACTGTTGTAAATAATACTTTTATCAGATGAAAGTAGAATGACATTGTTAGGATTTGGAGCTGATCACATCATGTATTATCTCCATTAGGTGAATTGTTAGCTAGATCTTCATTCATATATATAAAAAAATAGAACTTTTAATTCACAATTATCAACAGCTCTTACGCCTTTTTGTGTCCCTGTATTTCACTCATCTACCTGAGAGCTAGTTTAGCTAAAATTCATATTTTCCTCTAATATCATCAGCGCAGGGCCCCATTTCACAAACCTTGTCATCAGTGACAAATGACAGTTTTTGTTATGAGCTAGGAAAATCCTTGCTTCTGAATGGTTATCAGCAGATATGTCACTGATTTTTGTCATTTGTCATTGAAAAAAGGCTTTGTGAAACGGGTCCCTGATTTATAGTTATCACAATATTACAAGGGAGATGTTGTATAAAAAGCTTGGGGGTGTCAAAAACCATTGGTTTAACACTGTCAAAAGGCATTGGTTTAACACCATGTTATCATTATGCACTTATATCCAGTATCACTCTCAGTCTCTCACAAACATATCTAGCCAAGATATTACAGCTGTTTATTCTACAGTCAAATGGTACTTTAGAAGACTAAATATCAGATCAAACCAGTAACTCCTAGAAAATGCAGCATGTACAATTCATCATGGGGTAAATTGGGGTTTAACATTTATATTGAATCATATCATTGTGATTTGAAATTCTCTTCCTGTCACTAATACAACGACAACCATCACTGAACATTAATGTTTTTTAACTTTTCTTGCATCCCAGTAAATGCTTATTAATACTTTTGACAATGGCTTTATAAGCAAGTCTGCCAAATGTTCAGGGGCAAGCAAATGAATTTCTTTGGGCAATAAACTTGGCAGAAATTTTTCATGACAGCATCCTTCAATATTACCAATTTTCTTGTTGCTTTTTTATGAAAATGTAAGAACTACATTTACCTCTGCATTATTCTATAGCTCTCAAAATGTCTGTTCAAAATGCCAAAAGGGCATTTACTCTAGGCCCTGTTTCATAATAATGTAGATCTATGACAAAGCTGCTTATAGCCAATCAAGAGTAAGGATTTCAGTAGCATATAACCATTATTGTATCTTGTAATTAATAACTAGTTTTGAGAAACCGGGCCATATCATTTAAAACAACAGTTAAAGCCCTTTTGGCTCTAGAATCACAGCGGACGATACAACAATCACTACACCTGCACATTACAATCAGTACATGAAATACCTACAACGTAAATAAAAACATTTACTGCTGTTCTGAAACATGACAGTATTTAATCTCAAATTATCTGCTTTACTTTTACCATAGAATATTATTTTCGTTAATATTGTACCACATGGATGCCATTAGTAATCTGGAATTCAGCAAGCATGATGGTATTTTAAAATAAACAAATCTTTATGAGATATGATGAACAACTTGCAATCCTTCATCGCTATTTGTAACTGTGAAACAATACATTGGTATGGTGAATGATTTAGCCCTGAAAAATGCAGAACGAGCTATCACAGTAAAAAGTAAAGAAACATGTTTTTATTTGCTGAATGAAAATCTTGCAATTACACCACCAAATCCCAAAAATATTTACATTTACCAAAAAAGTATTCTTTTTAACAATGGTTCATATGTGTACAAGAGTTAAATCAAACAATCTTTACTCTTGTTTCAATACAAATTTTGCTTTCAAAATATTAAGTTTTTATTTGCGCAGAATGTTTCTTTATCTGAGCATCAGTGATCTGCAGAGAAGTTTGTATAGCACACATGGACGCTACCTTTGACCTTCGGCAATCTAACATTCAACAAGTATGATGTTATATATGAGTAAATACAGACAAACCCACATGAGCTACATTTGTAGACTGTACATATATGTACCTTAGCAGTCCTGTCTCAGTGTTTTAAATATATGTGTACAAAAGTCAAATCGGTACATGTTTACGGCATCTCAGGGTTAGCCCTGGTTAAGAGCGTCATATGTTGACATTTGGGTCATTGGTTTGTAAAAACTTCCAGAGTATTCAACCTTATTTTTGCCACAAATATGTGGATACATACCTGTACTTATTTTCCTTTATTTTTATTGTTGTTTTGTTTGTTTAAATTATACACCTCATGTATTAGGCATTTAAGGTCAAATACAATAAATGTTTCTCATTCTACCGTTCTAATGCAATATATTACTGAAAAGGGAATATATAGAATGATTTTTACAGTATCAACAGAGGAGGGAGCGGATATATTATTCAAAATAAGGAATAAAAAGCTCAAGAATGGAGATGGTGGCCAAAGGGGAATTGGACAACTAAAGTCCCAAAGTTTTTGAACAACATGTGGGTTGTAAGCCCAAAATATATATGGTAACAAATGAAATTGATACAAGAGTTTAATTAAGTTATTATTATAAGACATATTGATACAAGAGTTTAATTAAGTTATTTTAAGACATATCGCTATTATGTTAAAAGGATGTCGGCCTTTTCAAACCCCCATTTTGGAATGGGGATAATGATGAACAATCCCTTATATGGAGATAGCTTTCTAATATCATAAATTTATGAACATTTCAAACATATGCACTAATAAAATCATCCTATATTTTCTTAATTTGATATTTAGTTCATAACAAAGAAGGAAAAGCTGGATAAATTTGGACAAGAATATCAAACTCAGATTTTTGTCAAATCATCCCAGTATTCTGTTGAGAGCCAGAAGGGTGTTAACTTTGTATTGTGGTATAATAATCATGAGCTAATACTTTTCTTGCCCTTCAGACAATATTCTATCTGCTTTCATAGAGTGGTGAAGTGTGACGTCATTAAAAATCTTATTTTAGAATTTCTCAATTTTTTCTTCATTTCCAGAAAGAGCATCAAAAATAATGTCCAAATGGTGAAAGCCAATTGGATATGTTAAGTATTGGCTGAGATATGACCATCTGAATAAATATACTCCCCATAGGAGCTCAGTGTTATATGCTCTGGCTCCTAACCACTAGGAGCCAGAGCATATAACACTGAGTTCCCATAGGACATATATTCATTCAGATGGTCATATCTCAACCAATACTTAACATATTCAATTGGTTTTCGACATTTGGACATTATTTTTGATGCTCTTTCGGAAAATGAAGACAAAATTGAGAAATTCCAAAAATAGATTTTTATGACGTCACAGCTTCGGTACTCTATGGAGTTGTAGGCTTGACATTTCTGCTATTCTCCAAGTATTGTGATTTGATATTCAAATTCCTCTGGAACAGTTATTACCATTTGCAGAATAATTTTATAACAGCAGAATATATTTCAAAACAGTTTTTGAATGAACTTCTCGAAGAAGTCCAGTGAACGTGTATTGTATCATTCCAATTTAGAATCCAAAATGTCCTTATCACGACGACCAAAAGGACTACAAGTTAAGAAATGATTACAACGTTCTACAAGAATATATGGGCTTATATATAGTCCCCTAGCTATATTAGATTTGATAATGGGTCTGTGATCATATGTAAGATATATATACTACACCTGTATCTATTCATATCTTATTTTCCAAACTATCATTTCTCAAAAATTCATTTCTATTAAAGTAATTCAAAGCAGAATTTTCTACAGATTGCATCCAGGAAGAATATCAATAACATGTAAAAACACCAACTACAAAGAGAAATCTGTTTATAATGTTAACTTGGATTAAGACCACAAATAGTCTCTTTTTGAGTAAAAAAATGGACTAATTAATATACACAGTCAAACCACTAAGTCAATACCTGAAATCTGTTAATTGAAAAATCAATTTACTAGTCTTGTGACGTAAATGCACCTTTTCACCCACCTCATCAAAAATCAATTAATCAATATACAATCAAAACATTTGCAAACTAAAAGGTTTACAATGATTCCACTACTACATGCTCTACTCAAAACAACTTGATCATCCCAATTTAAATTTAAAGGCAAAAAACTCTTGATACTCTTCACTTCTGTCATTACTACACACATAAAAAGCGCAGTCATCAATGAAAATGTGATGGCAAAACGCCAAAATGGCCACTTGTCTCCCCATCCATCTGTACTATGTGAACAGTGCTTCGACTCTATGTGGGCCATCCATGCACCGCGGCTTCGCCGGGCAGCTGGCCGTCTACCAACAGGGTTTTACTACTACACAAACTCTTTGTAGTTATGGCAGCTTTCAAAATATTTCACTTAAAAAGTATCTTAAACCGTCCATTTTTAAATATTTTAAAGAAAGTAGAAACTTATAACCTCTCTGAATCACGGAACGGTACCAATTATGAACGAAATAGACCGGATTGCCGGTGCCAGAAAAACAAGTCGATACTGAGTGAAGGAGGACAGAAAAACAAGCACACTCACCCGAAACTGGACTTTGTCTCGACATCACACACCATCTTGTTTTCCACTAGAAGAAAAGAAAAATGGAGAAGTGTTAGATCCAATCGTAATGATCACTTAGAACAATCCAAGAAGATGATTAAGAACTCTTACCTTTCTCCCTTGCCGGAATTTTACGGAGCACTCCAAAAGGGTGCTCCGTGTGTCCGCCATTTTACTACTTGCACTAACCATAACCCGTTGAACCGTGCCCCATAATCGCACCACAATAGCAAGCTTCTCGCGCTGGTTTTTTTTT
The DNA here is from genome assembly GCA_035222895.1 of Strongylocentrotus droebachiensis. Taxonomy (NCBI): domain Eukaryota; kingdom Metazoa; phylum Echinodermata; class Echinoidea; order Camarodonta; family Strongylocentrotidae; genus Strongylocentrotus; species Strongylocentrotus droebachiensis. Next base: position 42,615 of record JAVYIG010008536.1, read on the forward strand.
TGGCGAAAACAACTCCTGAAAAAAAGAGCTTTTGTTGGGTTGAGGTAAACAACTTGGTGGTTCGCTTGAGTCATGCCATATTATTCATTAATTTCTCACGATCCCATTTTCTAAGTCGGGGCTGGCTGACATGAGTAGGCCAATATTTTCTGTTCCGAATCTTTTTATTAACTGCTTCTTCTTTTTACGCTTTTCCTTTATTATTATGCTTTGCCTATAATGGCCTTATGTTTTCATCTTTTCATTTTCTCCTCTCACTTTACTCCCCTCTCCTGTGACTTCATCTTTTTCTTTTCTTTTACAAATCTTCTTCGCTTTTTAGATTTTCATTTTATCACCCCATCCCCTGATTTCACATATAGGCCTATAATAATTATTTTGAATTTGATTGATTGATTGATTTATTTACCAACAGCAATACATTTCATACATTTTATACAATAATTACATATACAGGAAGAGAAACTATTGGTTGGTAAAAGGGGCCAGATAATAGCACATATGCTAGTCGAGCCTAACCCCTTAAACAGCTTAACAAAGTATTTTAGTACAAATCAGTTAATATGGGCAAATTTATACATTTCTTGACATTCAGACTCTTCTCACCCCCTTTTCAATATCCTTCTTAGTTTTAATTCATCATAAGTAGGCCTATACATGTATATTCGGTTGAATTCTGATCAAACCGGATTATCCAAATTGTTTTTCAGTCTCGTTAAAAAGTTTAGGGATAGGCCGAGGGCTCCGTCGATCGCTAATCCCTCTTTTCTTTCTCTTGCGGAAAAAAACACACTTAGAAAAAATGCGGAAAACATTGTTTCCTGGAATGTTTCGTAAATAGTTTTTATGTTGACATAATAACATGTTCAAATTACACCGCCTTTCTACCCCTGTCTCTCTCTCTCTCTCTCTCTCTCCCTGTATCTCTCTCTCCCTATGTCTGTATGTCTGTCTGTCTCTCTCTCTCTCTCTCTCTCTCTCTCTCACACAAACACACACTCTCTCATTTATTCTTTATATCTATATATCTTTCTTTACCCCCCCCCCCCCCTCCCCCTCTCTCTCTCTCTCCCTCTCTCTCTTTCTTTCCTCTCCTCCGTCTCGATCCCTCCCCGTTCTCTGCATCTTCCTTTTCCAATACTCTTTCTCTTTTCCTCACCCTCTCTCCTCTCCCCCTCTCTCTCTCTCTCTCTCTCTGCATCAAATTATATTTAAAAGTGAGTGAACATATTATACGAGGAGGTAAAGTTTTCAGTCGTACACAATATTGAAAATTCCAATATCTCTGAACTTTAGGAATGCAAAAGCTTTTCCAACTTGTTCATGTTCTTACAATCCAAGTTAACTTTAAACTTATTTCTCATTTCTGGCAATATTACCATCAAACTATTTTTAAAAAAATCCAACTCAATAAACATGTCCTTTAGATTGGACATAAATATCACTTCTCTTGGTTGGCCTAGCATTATTAAGCCTCTCATCTAGGATAATTAGGCCTATTCATTAGAATACAAGTCTGAAATCGGGAAGGGTTATTAGGCACTAGGGAAAGAAAGCAAGATGGATGAAGGTGAGAGAGATAGTACGAATTTAATCACCCGTTTATTTCCAGTTCACTAAACAGTGACCAGTGACTTTTCGAACTCTTGTTTTTGTGGCGTTTTTATTTTTTCTCTCGCATGCACTGCCAAAAGAGGGAGACAAACAGCAATGCGAATAAGCGTGATGAAAAGTTCCGACCAATGAGAGTGGAGCGCTGTTGCTGTAGAGCGCACGACGGACCACTCATGTACGTTGACTGTTCTGCGACTCCACATGCGCAGCGCATGTTGTGAGCTTGGCTAAATGAGGGCGACAGGTGCAAAGCGGTTTAGGGAACAGGTGATGAACTATCTCAATTAGACAGCAGTGTATTGTTTTTTTGTTAAAGCAATACCAAGCCTCGACTTGTTGAGTTGTATGTGCGTACGCAAAGTTCTAAGTGGGCAAACGCTGAGCTAGCATGACTAAAACACGAGCACATTGCATATTATTTATCAGTGGAAGCCGTGATCGTCTAGTGGTTAGGACATTGCGTTGTGGCCGCAATAACCCAGGTTCGAATCCTGGTCACCGCATTTTTTTTCCTTTTCCATATTTTAGATTCTTGATAAATATCAAAGAGATATCAATGGATCTATTTTGAAAACAGAAAAGGCTCGAATTGAAGCACCTATTTTTTAAAACATATACCATATCTTTTGACCAATTTTCGATATTAAATTGTTTTTAACAGATCGAGGCTTCTAGGTAAGAAATACCATGACTGTTAATATTTCACGATCTATGTTTTGACTCTCAACTATTTAAAAAAAATATATATTGGGAAATAAAGGGAGAAAGAGAGAGAGAAAAAGAAAGCGAGAGAGAGAGAGAGAGAGAGAGAGGGTGACTACTAACCTCTCTATAATGAATCCAATCACTACCACAACTTTGCATAATATATTAGTGGAAGCCGTGATCGTCTAGTGGTTAGGACATTGCGTTGTGGCCGCAATAACCAAGGTTCGAATCCTGGTCACGGCATTTTTTTCCTTCTTATGCAAATTTCCTTTTATGATATCGATAAAGTCTTGGCTGATCTTGTATGTTACCATTTTTACCAGAACTGCCCCCTCCCACTATAACAAAATGTAATCTTTTTTTGTGTTTATAAGTTATTTGTATGTACAACATAACTTGTCCTAATCCTTATCATAATTGAAAGCAATGAAGGGAGTGGGATGAGGGGAGAGCGAATGATTGAGAGAGGAGATCGGGGAGGAGTGGTGTGAAAGATAGAAAGAAAGAGGGAATAACAGAAAGATAGAAAGATGGAGAGAGAGAGAGAGAGAGAGAGAGAGAGAGGGGGTGGGGGCTGTCGTGGTATAGTGGTCCATTCACATGTCTCTCAATCCAAGGGTTGAAGGTTCGAAACTCAGCCGGGAACTAACGTCATTTGGCTAGACATTAATCCACATTACTTCCCACCCGGGTAATCGGGGCAATAATAATAATTACAGGGCCCTCAGGAAGAACAGCATTGAAGCTTCTCTGTTTGAACAAAATTGTTATTAGTATTATTATCATCACCATCATAATCATTTTTGTTGTAATATTGTTATTGTTATTGTTAGTATGAGGAAAAGAGAGAGAGAGAGAGAGAGAGATGGGAGCAGGTGCTAAACAAGCATAAATCTGTAGTTCGGGCTCGTATAAATACTTGAACTTTGAACATGTTATCAGAACCCAGCCGTGATCGTCTAGTGGTTAGGACATTGCGTTGTGGCCGCAATAACCCAGGTTCGAATCCTGGTCACGGCATTTTTGAACTTTTTTGTTGTTGCTTTTTCACCTTCTTGGCCGTCAATAAAATATTTGGCCATTTGTTGTTGTTGTTTTTGTTCATGTTGTTGTATAACACACTCATGTTCATATTTTCCCATCATAAGCGAGTTCCTTATTATTCATTTTGACTGTGGTCGACATAATAATGTTTAAATATTTTATTTTAAAAATTACAATTTGATACAAAAAACGTAAAACATTGAAATATACAGGACATTGTAGCATTTCAGAAACGTTTGATATCGGTCACAAAGTGATTCAATTTCATAACAGAGCATCATTGACTAAAAATAAGGAAAATACAAAAGAGAATAAAGAAGGATATGATGGGGAGGGGAGAAAGATTTAGCGTGAGGGGGTGTAAAGAGAGGGGAACAGAGAGGGAGAAGGAGGGAGAGAGAGAGAGAGAGAAAGAGAGAGAGGGAGAGAAAGAGAGAGAGAGAAGAGAGAGAGAGAGAGAGAGAGAGAGAGAGTTGTGAAGAAGAACAAAAATCTCTTCGAAATTTGTGTTTGTATTGTCTCCAGCAATCATCACCTTCATCCTGAACCCAGACTTTTTGTTTGTTTTCCAGTTGTGTCAACTTTCTCCTTGTCATATTTAGAAGCAATATTCACCACACCAACTTCTTTCCTGCTACAAAACACTACAGTAGGCTTATATTTTTCACAGATACATAATAATTTCACTGGCAGACATTGTCTGTAAAACATTCATAGTTTATTGTGGACCTTCGTACAGACCATTCACTGATATAGATAAAAACAGTTTGATAACAGTCATCATACAAGAATACAATAGAAAACAGAGACATGTTTCAATTCCATACAAAATAGACCAGTCGACAAATGTATTTTTATACCCAAGACCAATTGCATTGACCTATTGCTTTGTTGGGCAAGCCTCTTGCCTCTCATAAGGCCTGGTCACTCATGAATAATTACTTGGACATTATAATGATTAAAACTGTTCTAAGTAACACATATAGTGGATGCAAGATCATTATTGTTGATACTTGTATGCGACCTTGCCCTTGGTGGTCATTACTAACCATTGCAGGAGAAGTACACATGAACTTGAATAACTTTGTGAACTAGTCAATTTCTTCCTTTACAGGATGCCTACTACAAAATAAATCTGCATAAGGCTAAGCTTAGGGCCAAATTCAGTAATACAATTCTTACTTTCTACAATTTCTATGGTAACACATAAACGCTTAAGAATCACTTCAAAATAAATAGGGTGCAAACACACACATTCATGCATACTGCATACTGCATACACCTACATACATATATATGAGTATCATAAGTAAGATTTGGTACATGTCTATAAAAGAATAACATTAAAGTGATAACAAAAAGATGCAAACATTGGCATTATTGATGTAGTAAGTTAGTTAAGTATAACTATTAACATAATTAAGTATTCTTATAATGAAAACATTGGGGAAAAGGAGAAAAGGGGAGGATGGAGAGCAGGAGAGACAGAAAGGACACTCAAAAAGAGATGGGAAAGAGAGAGAGAGAGAGAGAGAGAGGGGGGGGGGGGCGGGGGGGGGGGGGGGAGTTAAGCAAACATCAAGATATATAGACCGACAATCAGAGAGAGACATAAAGAAACAAGAAAAATACATATATGGTACTTTTCAAGTTGGAAAACTTGAAAAACTTGTTTTCTGCAGAAAAAAAATCATATCTACAGTTAAAACATATAAGAGCATTCATTAGTACTTATATTTACTCCTTTGAGATGACTATAATATCTCATTAACACATATCATAAGTATGTACTATGCAAAATATTACATAAAGTACTGACTTAAGAGTGAAAATTATTCTAACTATTGCATCTTACAATATTTCACCAATACGACTACTGCAATTGAGAATTTTCGTTTAAATTAAGATGATCAAAGAAAATATCACTTTTATAGCTTGTATTTAAAACAAATACAGTTTAAGCTTGCAATGATTCGTACTGTTTCAACAATATATCTAACATCTGAATATTCAGATTGATTCTAAAATGATCCTTTCAAAATATAAAAGGATTTAAGTCAGGAATGGCAAAACATTATTCACTGTACATCAAACTACCTGAGAATATTCTAATTAAGCAGTATACAACATGCAAACTAATCGGTAATGCAAAAATATCTACCTGGTCAACTAAACAAATAACATTTCTATGGCACAATATATTACAGATTACCATACATGCTAGGAGGGAGAAAGAAAGGGAAAATATTTTAAAGAAATAAAATATTACAAGTCCAATTAAAAAGTAGCTGCAACTGTGAAAAACATTCTCCTCGACGTAATTGCTTTTTGAATACTAACATATTAATTAAAACATTTATGAATATACTTAAAACATCATATAACCACCCCTTGAGTTTAAACCTATTTCAAATACTTAATAGTTTCAAGAGAATATGAATATGAAACAATGGATTTATCCAAGATGCACAGATCACTCATCCTGATTAAACTATTTCACACACTTCAAGGGGAATTCAATCTTGATTTAATTTAGCTCTATGACATGATGGTCATCGTGCCTCATAATAAGTATACATAAATTTACAAGCAAAAATAAAAATGGAAGTTTCTTCAATATATGTTAAAGCATAACCAAACATGTTTCAATTAAGACTCCAATGCATATTCTTATGATAGTCTAAATATTCTAAAAAGCTGTACAAATTTCCACTACATTCAATCACTGTCCAAAAACCAAATCTAACACAAAATGATGAAAGCTCTTGAAAGAATTTGCGCAGTTGAAAATTTGAGACACACACTCAGAGATCATGCAGAAAGTTTGAGTTGCAATAATTATGATCAAAGGTATGATGAAAAATAGTTTGTTATTATCTTGAACCACATCTTAAAAATAAATATCTTCCCCCTTTAAACTTGAGACCATATTTCATGAAGGTTTGCCAGCACCGCACAGTTTCACAATCCCTTTGGCAATTAAAGGTTAACATCTGAAGAAAAAAAACTATGTTACAAAGTAATTAAATTATGATTATTGGAAGAATTATACAATGGTACACATCAACTGCAGAAAAATTGCAATTTGTTTTTTATATGTCACTTGGCCAAATTCACTCAAGGTTTTCGAACCAATAGTTAAAAGAAGATGATTGTTTTAATACTATTAACATTAATACAATGCTTATATAAAATATTCATTTATTTACAAAATTAAATGAATATGCATTTAATTGGTTGGTTTCTCTACATGTACTTCTCTACGACCAGTTATGGAATAAACACAACTTAAGAAATCCCTATGCTATGCTACATATGTAAAATATTATGAAGCTGACTGAATAGTACTATGTTAACTTATGAATTTACGATAAAGCTAAATACAATAAATAGATATACCGGTACATGTATTCCAAATATCATGGAAAACCCAATGATATCCTGGCAATGAGGTTACTGCATGGACCAACTGACAGTACCAGCAAAGACAATGTAAATATCGAGAATGATAAAGGAAACGACTGCATTCCAACAAAAGCTTGTCATATTGCAGTGCATATATAGGTGCATACATTAGGTTACCGTAGTTACTCCGCTCTAAGTTTTGCATCACTACCCTGATAAAGTACAGGGGCATTAAAGGAATTTCTTCCTACATGCACCCATTTATACCTCATCCGAGTCTAGAGAGGCGAAATTAGATTGAATGTTTGCCGAATGGCAAAGGATGCAACGGTGCTGTGACAGGGAATTGAACCCAATACCCTGTGATCTACAGTTAAAGGACCTATCCACTAGACCACAACATCATGCACACAATAAACAAAATTATATCCACTGTTGAAACTAATACCGGTATCCAGAAAAGCATTACCTGTATCTCAATATTTTGAGAAATTAGTTCCTTTTGCTACTCAGTAGATGATTTTATAGAACTTAAAAGGCAGTGGTTTACTTTGGAAATGAAAAACATACCTTGGTCCGAGATGTAACTATAAGCAAGAGAGTTTGAATGAGTTACAGCATTTCAACCAAGCAGATTCAACTGTGGATTATGACGAAGATTCCTTATTAATGAGTGTTAATGCGTTTCACTATATGTTTATCACTAATAAAGTACCGGTAAATGTGGAAGTGAAAATACATGGTGGCCTCTGCATTTCACACAAAATATCACTTTTATGTCAAGATAATCATTTAAAGCCATACTTGTGCTGTACAAAATACCATGGGAATTAGAGATAAAATTAGAACATGAGAATTTCTGATAATTTGATGTCAAATTTTGGTATGAACATACATTGCACAAATTTGGTACCCAACTTGATCTCTGCTGGTGTCAGCCACAATGGAATTTGTGGACTGACGCTACATGCTGCGTGTCAACAAATCAGAACATCAGTAGCACATCATTTTCACCAATTAACAAGGATAGTGGTGTTCGATATATAATCCAATTGCACAGTGGTCTATCGATGCAATACATAATAATAATAATAACAGTTAGTGGGTTCTTGTATAGCGCTCAAGTCTGTCAGATTTGACAGTCCTGGCGCTCCACAATCATTACCCCGGCTTTAGCATGGCTGCATTTATGTCTCTCTAGCATGCCAAGGAATTATTTCCTGCCAGGTACCCATTTACCTCACCTGGGTCAAGTGTGGCAAATTAGATTAATGTCTTGTTAAAGGAGACTAGTGCCCCAGCAGAACTCAAACCGCGGACCATTCGATCCATTGTCCAGTGACATATCCAAATAGACCACTACACCTATACATACATAAAAAAATCTATCTCCAGTCTTAATAACACAACACAATTATTGAATCACATGCAGTGTTTACATGGAAGCATTTTACAAGCAATTTTTAAAAAATGATAATTTGAAAAACTTTGCAGATTTTAGTAAAGTCTGTGACACAAAAGAGCTATCAAATCAATTCTAACTGGAACAGTAAATATCGCCTAATTCTATGCTAAAAGTTAATCTTGAGTTCTGATAATGGCATTGCTTTTCGGAAAGAAAAGAGCTGTAATTTTTAATTGTTAACCAAGCAGTAGATGGGTTGTTCGGACCAGTCAAATGAAAACAAATATGAACAAATTGCTGAAAAACCACAAGCAACGAGAAGCACGATACACGTAAGTTTGAGATAGGAACAGGCCTACATTATGTGTTCTCATGTGAGTTGAATTGTATTTTTTTTTACCAAAATCAAGAGGCAGAAAGCAGTTTTCGATGTATTTAACATTAAGTGTATTAAAACTTGATAGATTTGAAATAATACAATTTGAATTACGCACCATTAACAGAACTCGAGATTACCTCTAAATAGCTACTCCTGAGACAGTAAAATACAACTAATTAAAACTAGATGGAATTCGACTGCGCGCAGTCGAAAATGATGCCTCTGTCATAGAGCAATTTTACAAACCAAAACAGAAGAAATTTTTCGAATTCAAGTTCAATTGTAATCCATTGACAGGTTCTCAGAATATCGTGATTACAAGCAATTTCTCATATACATATATGACCCTTTGATCTTTGACCTCATGACCCTAAAATCTACTCAGTTCATTGGCTCTGCAAGATGTCCTGAGTTAAATAGTAATCCATCTGTCAGTTCTAATGAGAATGCGTTCACAAGCTATTTTTGCATACATAATGAGCCCATGATCTTTGACCTTTGACCTTATGAACCAAGAATCTACTCAGTTCATTGGCTCTGCAAGTAACATACATGACCTAATTTTGGCAGGAATCCATCAATCGGTTCTTGAGATAACGCGATCACAAGCTGTTTTTGCATACATAATGTGTGCTGTGGCCTTTGACCTTTGACCTCATGACCCCTAAATCTAATCAGTTCATTGGCTCTGCAAGTAACATACATGACCTAAGTTTGGCAGCAATCCATCAATCGGTTCTTGAGATAACGCGATCACAAGAACGGGACGTACGTACGTACGTACGTACGTACGTACGGACGGACGGACGGACGGACAACCCGAAAACATAATGCCTCTGGCTACTTTGTAACGGAGGCATAAAAAGTGATTAATGGCAACCTAGCATACAGACAGGGCTCAACACTAACCTTTCTTGCTGGGAGTGCTGGGAGTCTCAAGTAGTTGGGAAGAGGGGGGGGGGGGTATGTGCATCAGGTCATCTACATTTTGAGATTTTGACAATTTGACAAGCTGTGTTCAAAAGCTTCTTCAACACAAACATACAATGTCATGGTCAACATCAATGGACTTTCATAACCTTGGAAAAAAAGATAATATTTTGGTAATATATGTATTTACCAACATGATGTACATATTGCCCACCTACAGGTATGCGAGAGTAAGGTAAAACCTGAAGCCTTTTAACAAAGGAACACATCTGGTCAATCAACGTTTTCCTTCCCCATATCTGGAATCTTCCTAACGTAAATAAGCGAAACTAAGCATGAAAAGACGCATCTGGAACGCAAAATGCTAAATCATCAAGAATGAAAATGTTATCACACACAGGTAGAGCCACATCCTTAGGATATGGAGGGAGTATGAAGTAAATGAACTCGATCTCGATTAGGTTTAATATTACCTGAACGTCATTTAGATATGTCAAAAAAGAACTTTTAATCAATAGACATCACTAACTGTGACCCATTTTGCCTTCCGCACGCATCTTTTCAAGACCCTACTTGCACTAAGCTACCTAAATAAGGCAGGCACGCACCTGTGTCTACATAACTACATTTGGTGCATGACTGTAACTAGGTGGCAAGATCCAAGATGTGTGAAGGTCAGTTTGCTTGTTTGTTTTACCTGACTGCTAAGAAAGCATGAGTATGTTTGCAAGTAAGCAACCAGGGGACGACAGCTTTAAGTCTCTCCGAGGGACTTGGTAATGAGAATTATAAATAATTACTATCAATTGACCAGATGTGGACTGTCAATTTAAAAATTGCACGGTTTCAAGTGCCACTAGATATCGCTACGTTACCGATACTACCACACTACCTCCTAAAGGATTGCAGACATCATTTCTTGGGCATGAATATAAGCTTCCTAGTCAGCATGGACATGTAGCATGGCATCTGTTTCTTGCCGACCATGCGTGGGTCCAGGCAGCGCTCCACGGCGCGCTGGGAGATGAGTTGATTGACGAGGGTGAGAATCTCGGTGATCTCCATGGTGGTACCGTGAAGAGCCAGTACCTTGGCCAGGGCTTGGATGTACCAGGAGCCAAACGCCGTGTCTCGATGCGAGTAGTAACCTGAAGAGAAGACACAAAGGATAGATTCTTTACTATTACTATTACATACGAGGAGGCGCGATAGCTCAGTGGTCTCGTAACCCGGTGACCCGGGTTCGTAACCAAGTCGATGCGCTAGTGCTCTTTGGTAAGGCATTAATCCTCACTACCAGGTCCTTCGGAGAGGACCTAAAGCCATCGGCCGTCTAGTTGCTTACTTACAAGCATTTATGCTTTCTCAGCATTCAGGTAAAAATAACCATCACATCATATCACGTTGATACCCATTAAAAAAACATATGCTAAGGAGTGTGTCTTGATACGACTAATAACCTGCAGACACAGAGGATAGATTTTAGAATCGTACAACTACAGTCAAACCTGCTTTAGTGGCCACCTCTATAGAAAGACCACCTGTCTACAAAGACCACATTTTTGTTTCCCTCCCTTGAAAAAAATGGTTTCTCATTGAAACATGTACTACAGGAACCTGTACATAAACACCACCTGCCTATAAAGACCACTTTTCCTATCTACCTTGGGTGGTCTTTATAGACAGGTTTCACTCTATTACATACCCGTATACACCTATTGGAGTGTCAATCATACAGTATCAAGATCAGAGCTACAACAGAGGTGGCTAAACCAGAGTTTGAATAATTTTTTTCTATTACCTTGTAATTATAAATTTTATAGAACATTTGTCGATCAAGGGGAGCGGCTGAAATATCTATGTCCCCAAAGAAAGAAAGAAGAAAAGGGAAGCCCCCCCCCCCCCCCCCAAAAAAAAAGGGGGAAGGGGTGGGTAAAAAGAGAGGAACAAAAATCATGTCAGGAACTTTTTCCAATCCTACTCCCTCAAGAGAGTGTCTGGGATAGCTGGCAGGAGTTCTTAAATCAGTCCCAGGAAAAATGTTCAAGTCAGGAAACATTCTTTTTTGCTCCTATCAACTACCTGCCCAACACAAATAGACTCTGAGAAGGCAGGTAGCATTTCAGAAATTGAACCCATGGTAAAAAAAATTACATTTCAAGAAATATTTTTGTTATATTAAAGGGATTAGGTATCTTTGTTTCAGTTTCTGAAACAAAATCCTGGATTTAGCTCATGCTGCAATGATAATTATTAACCTTTAGGTCAGTCAGGATCCCCATGACTTTTACTAGCCGATCGTCTGTCTGATTATCAAGATATTTATGATTGGAAATCTTTGTGTTTTCCTATCATTTTTTATAACACTACAGCCTATTGGGGAAAATGAGTATGGTAAAACAGGTCACTCAAAGATTTTTACTTTTTGAGACACTTCTTGATCATTTTGAAGCGTAATTGTTTTAGGGCTTCAATATTACACCATATAGCAAACACTGATAACATGTAGGGTCATGCATCTCAGATTTAACATTATTAAACGATGTCTTTAAGTTTAAGCCATGCAACTGCAACAATTCTGCAGATAATAGACATTATAGATTACCTTGTACAACTGAATAGGATAACAGCATATCTGCTGCCGCAGGGATGGTTGGTCTTGTTCCGCTATCTGTGACTGTCACCCATTCCTCTTCTGGTGCAGCCGAGTCTGTCACGTCTGGGGGGTCAACACCTATCTCATGCCTATCTCCTCTACAGGCCTGTAAATGAAACAATAACAATTCACTTATTTATTAATTTTTTTAATGCAACTCATCCAGAGGGCTAATTTGTACAATATTTACATGATAGAATAATATGCAAAATAGAATCATTATAATATACATGTAAGTAAATATTCTTTATGCAATTGTAAATTACCCATGAACATAATACACACATGTGAGTCTAGAAGTCTACCATAAAGGTGTACCGTAAATAACGTTGTATTAACCACACTTTTTTTACCGCCGGTAAACATCAAAAGTCGGGGGTGCGGTTTATACACGTTACAGACATAATTCATGCTGCAAATTGTGTCACTGAGGCTAAAGTACTTGGCTTGGTTAGATAGCATCGTCCTGAAAATGACACTCGTTTTTAATGCTTTTCAAATCATACATCGGAAGTTCTGACATTAGAAAAAATATTTCTAATATGAATGTTATACTATAATCTTGAATCTGATAAATTTTCATGTAATTCCGATGATGCAAAATATGAAATTTGGGGCCTAGAATTGTGCCCTGTCACTGCCAAGTCGATCATAATTGTGTTGGGATTGTTATTACATACGTGCGGTGGACAAACAATTTGCATTGCCCCACGTGTGATAATTCATGTAGTGAGATGAAGAAATACGTGACGAAGAAAAAAAAAAAATTCTAGCGATATTTTGTATGTAAATACTTGTAACAAACTTACAAATATGCAATATTTAATATTTTGAACTATTATTATTGTAATATTTCTGGTTGATTGATGATTTTAACTTACGTGAAGATGGATGTCTGTCGATTCTAAATATATGTCTGGTGGTGGGAAATGGATGGGTTTCGTTTTTTGAGTGTGGGTACGTACCTGTGTTGGTTACATGATACATAAGTGTAACAATTTGGGCCAAATTTTACAATAAATAATGAAATAAATATATATTATAGTATTGTAATTTATTTATTCTGGAAAATTACAAGAATTTTTTTTTTAACCTCTTAAAAATAAACATTTATAACAACAGTTATGAAAGAGCCTGAATTGTAAATCCAATATGGCAGCTTCCATGAATCTTAACTTTACACAACAACATCAGACAAATATTGACAAAATAATCATTTAATGACAAATTGAAATCAAGATTCATGTACACTTGCAAATAAAACACGATTAAGGACAGGAATATGAATGTAAGTACAACTTTTCATTACGTTTTCATGTGAAATTAGTGCCTGACGAGAGCAGTGCTTTTCACCAGGAATGGTGGGTGAAGATCCCCCCTGCTGGTCGGCCCAGCGCCTGCCCAGTCCCGACCACTATTCTTACTATCAAACTTTGGCAAAAGTGATTAATTTCCGTTTAACCAAAAACCGTCCTGTTTTAACTAGCGTTCAAACGGAATTGAAAGTATCTGTGATGATACAACACTTATTTAGGGGGAGAAGAAAAAAGAAGAAAAACAATTTTTTTTTTTTTTTTTTTTTTTTTTTTTTTTTTTTTAAGGGCGAAAAAGAGGGGTGCGGTTAATACACGAGGGCGGTTTATACAACGTTATTTACGGTAGGTCCAAAATAATATAGCTGTTATGACTGCATTAGGAAGCATGAGGCATAATCAAGCTCCATTTTTATTTAGGAAAGCAGTTGGTAGGGAGAGGGTCTGAGAGAATGGACTGAGAATGCAAGCGAAAGAGAGGTGTGGAAAGAGAGATAAAGATAGAGACGAAGAGGAGAAAGAGAGAAAGAAAGAGAGAGAGAGAGAGAGAGAATGCAAGAGAATGAGAGGTGAGCAAAGAGCGATAGAGGAAATAGGAACTCTACTGACTGCCCGTATCCCAGAGAATCCAGTACTAAGTCATCCTTCTAACTTTCAAGGCACTTCATCAACTCTGTCCCAGCTACATATCTGAACTTATCACACCTTACATACCCACTCGATCCCTCCGCTCGGCATCTCAACACCTCAATGAACCCACGAAAGACAGAACAAAGTCATACGGATCCGGAAGATTCTTATCTGCAGCTTCGAGTCTCTGGAACTCCCTCCCCAATACCATCCTAAACCATCACAGACTTAACTACCTCTAAAATTATCAGATACGTTAAAGGGCCCATGACATCGAAATACAAGTGTATTCTTGTTGGTGCGCAGTCCTGCATACATCTCATATTTTGATATGTAAACTTCTGAATTTGTTTCATAGATTTTAAGATGTATGCAGGACTGCACACCAATGGGAATACACTTTTATTTCGATGTCATGGGCCCTTTAAAACCAACTGAAGCACTCAAACAATAAACAAACACTCACAAGCAAGAACATATCATTACCTGTATTAAGAATAACTTGGGCTTTCCTATGAGAGTCGGGCACTTCTCCCCTCGGAAGAATTCAAAGAGTTCTTGCAGTTCTAACGTGGAGTCCCGGGCATATAGGATACCATCGTCACCATGGGTCAGGAAGACGCACATGAAACAGTCGCTGTCTGTGTGGTCTGCCTTAGACGCTGTTAGAAAATACAATAGTAATTGTTGGAATAGATAATTCAGCTCTAAATTTTCAATCTTTAAACTGATGTGTGTAATGACCAGTTCTACGAGACATTCAAAAGGTGTCTACAGTGCAGACACCTTCTTCTGACATACATGTACTATACACTAAAGCTGTCATAGGTAAATACTTTTTGGATTCATCATAGAACTATTAAATACAAAATGGTGTAATATCTCTCTCTCTCTCTCTCGTTCTCCTCCCCTTTCTCCCCCTCTCTCTCTATATCTCTCTCCTCCCCCCCTCTTTCTCTCTCTCTATGTCCATCTCCTCCCTTATCTCTCTCTCATTCCCCCCCCCCTCTCTCTCTCTCTCTCTCAATAATTTATATCACATATCATCTAGTTCATGATTCCTCTAGTCCTCTCTTTCAAAAATGACACAAAACACCCAAATGACTTCGGACCTGCCAGGTCAATTCTCACAGGTGTACAGACAGCATCTCACCTAGTTCAAGATTCCTCTCTTTCTCTCTCTCTCTCTCTCTCTCTCTCTCTCTCTCCCTCCCTCTCTCTCTCTCCTTCTCCTCCCCCCTCTCTCTCTCTCTCCCCCTCTCCTTCTCCTCCCCTCTGTCACCTAGTTCAAGATTCCACTCTGTGTATGTGTGTGTGTGTGTGTGTTTGCGTGTGTGTGTGTGTCTCTCTCTCTCTCTCTCCCCTCTCTCTCTCTATCTCTCTCACCTAGTTCAAGATTCCTTCGGAGTTCCGAAGCTGATGCGTCCTGAAAGACCAAGACCTTGAAGCCGAGACGTCCTAGATGAAGCTTGAGGTTCTCTACATCGTGGCTGGTTCCGACTCTCTGGTTCATTCCCGTCTTCCAGTCAAAGTTTTCATGGTTGAAGATGACCGCCATGCCCCGGTTCTTGTGGTTCATGTCGTAGTAGAGCAGCCGAGCCGTGTCTTCGTTTGTCAGCGAGTCCAGGAAACTGTTTCAGAACGGAAGAAGATTAAGACCAATAATAGAAAACTCATCCAGCAAATTTTCTTTGTAGAATCATGAAGGGCTGGGACTAAAACCAGGGTACCTGAGTACCCGCCCAAATAAAAAAGATACCAGAAATTCCCAGCCCTAGTAGAATGGCAAAATCATGAATGACAGTTGTTATTTTCACCGTTTCTAGTAATAAAACCGATAACTTGTGAGTTATACTTCATTTGTGAGTCCATAAAAATGTTGCTGAACAGAAGAAAACTTGTAACTACTGATAAAGTGAGTATTATGAATGCAGGATGTTGTCTTAACTGCTCAAAATAATAAAACATTTTATTAAAAATTTACAACTCAGAAAAATGAAATATCGATAACGATGATGGCATGGTTTGTTTATGGAATTCCATGTGCCTTCAAAGAACTATTAGTACCAGAGCTTCAACCCAGCTGCCTTAATACGGCACTGAAATCATTATAATTATATGTTCCTACCAAGTACCTGCTTACTACACTTCCGTAGATAGTGGCAATTGCAGTCAAATAACTTTCCAAAGGAAATCAGTGCTGCGGCGGGAATCGAAGCGCGAACCATGTGATCCACAGTCCGGTTACGTACCGGTATGTACTAGACCATGAACACCACTACCAATATAATCATTATTTCACACTGATACTGTACATACCCTGGGAATCTAAAGGTCTCCTCCGTCACCCTTTCTCTGCTTCTACTAGCATTGTCATGCAGGAGAGCAAAAGGGGATCTGTGTGACCCTCGGGCGTCGGCTTCTGTTCCGTCCGTCTCCTCGGTCTCCTCCTTGGGAGGCGACGCGATGGCTTGATCTACCTCCGGCTTGTCCATTGGGAAGTATTATGTGATGAACCTCAGCAGAGATTTAATTTCCTTCCACTCCTTCTTTCTCTCAGAATTTGTATCTGTGTGAATAAATTGAAAATAAGAATGAAAGATTAACCAATTTATGAAAAACATATTTGAAAACTTGAACATAATAATTAAAAGAGTAGGCAATTTAGATACAGAGTATCTAATTAAAATCTTTTTTTTTTTAATTTTGATTTTCAAATGTGCATCATACACATTTGTAAATCAAACCTAAAAAATAGAGTACATGCAATGTAGGAATACACTTCTGAAAGCTGAACATGAACGTTGAAAAGTATATCTCTGAATAAATATATGTTTTCAGGTTATTTTGAAAATTACATTAAATAAACACAATCACTTCTTAAAACTGCCTATGATTTGGGATTGATCCGAAAATGTGTTGTTGGAGCCTAAAAAAAAACACCCAAAATCAGAAGTACAGGTATAAGAGAATAGGACCAAAAAAAAGAAAATTAAATTTTTGAGAGAATATGGGATTACATTCCAGCCAATATTAGGTGTCTCACTGAACAATTATATATATATATATATATATATATATATATATATATATATATATATATATTTAAAACTAGAAATGTGTTACTTTTCATGTGTTAACATGTATTTTGTAGAAAATAAACAATTTAATGCTGTTCTCCACATTTATAACTTTAACTTTAAAGAGACAGTGTAATTAGACCTGAGTCATGTCGGGATTTTCATAAACCGGGTCCCGACGGCCTTGTACCGATCGGGACCCGGTGTCCCGAAATCAGCTCGCAGGATTTGTCACTTGCCTCTATAAAAGGCGCATATCATGATTATTATCATCAGTATGTCCCTTAAAGTGACCTTTTTATCAATCAAATAAATCAACACATGCATACCTCGGCTTAGATCGGTATATTCTTCCATTTGACATTATTTTCACCCATGATTGGCGATGCTTAGTGCCATTATCATGCCTCTAAAAGTAAAAAAACTGGGCAAAAATAGAGAGACAACATTCGAGCCGCCATTTTGATTTATGCAGGTTGAATAAATCTGGTCAAAAAATATGAATGTTAGAATAATAAAACGGCTTTCTAAAAAATTCTAAGACAAAATAAATATTTATCCCTTATTTTAAACTTCGCATACTTTTTTTTAAAAGCTGAAAATTACTTGGTAATCACAAGAAGTTTCGATACGGATAGCTGTTGCAAGGCAAGTACAGACTAGTCTCGGAAAAATGCACAGTGCTCCTCGTTAGCTGTAATGCGTGCCAGAACGAACCCAAACAAAGACGTGATCGTAACGAGAAAAAAATCATTAAAAACTACGAGAGCACAATTGGAAAAACAACTACTGCTCAAAATTACCGTAATCAGATACATATAACTTGGACAAAGAATTCAATAATAGCCCAAGAAATGCCACAGAAATTGTGATAATCGAGGAGTAACTGGGTACATTTTTATCGCAAGGGGCCTGCTGCAAATACTTGAATCCTTTGCTATACTGCTTTTTATCGTAGTGGGCAGTATTTGCCTCGTGTTCAATTAAACATGTGTAATTCGGACATATCAGCAGGCCCATTCCGATAAAGATTGTACCTATAGTAACTCCTTAAATATCACTATTTCTGTGGCTTTTCTTGGACAACTATTGTATTCTTCCTCCAAGTTATGTATCTGCTTACGATAATTTTGAGTAGTTGTCTTTCCAATTGTGCTCTCGTAGTTTTTAATGATTTTTTTCTCGTTACGATCACGTACGTACGTCTTTGTTTGGGTTCGTTCTGGCACGCATTACAGCTAACGAGGAGCACTGCGCATTTTTCCGAGACTAGTCTGAACTTGCCTTGCAACAGCTATCCGTATCGAAACTTCTTGTGATTACCAAGTAATTTTCAGCTTTTAAAAGAAGCATGCGGTGTTCAAAATCAAAGAAAAAATATATGTTTTGTCTTTTAAAAATTATTCGATTGGTATGTTGTAAAGAAGTACTTTTTAGAAAGCCGTTTTATTAATCAGACATTAATGTTTCTTTCAACCTAATTTATATGATCCTGCCAAGAGACCCGGCCAGTACAGTAGCTAGCTAGCAGCTGGCAACAACCCCATGGGGCGAACTGCTTTGCAACCCATATATTTATATCAGCAGTTTGGATTGATTCAGGATGAGCTAGAATATGATTGGTAACAATTAAATACTTAAGTTTTAAGGTGGATTGATTTTAGTGGGGTGCAAAACTACAATTTCTTACATATCTCAATATTTTTTTCGGATCGTCGGTTCTCAAAAAACGAAACCGGGACCCGACGGCAACGGTCGGGTCCCGGTGTGATCGACCGTACAGACTCAAGCCTAAGTGTAATTAATTTTGACACCATACATTTTTTTTACCTCCAAGCTCTTTCCAAATTATTACCGCTTCACAGAACTCAAAATAAAGCTGCTACTTGTAAATAAAAGTCTACAATTTTGTATCAAGTTTTGTAATGATACATATGAATTCAAGACTGTACTGCTTTGAGCCTTTGATGATTCTATTTCCCTATTCATTCAAATATTTCATTGGATTAATTATACTTAAAGCTGGAACTAAGTTTCATTAAGATATAACCAGTCCATGTTTTGACAACAGACTTTGTGCAATGCCAAAATCAAAGATTCAGCTGCAATTACCCTTAGAAAATTAAGGTCTTCTTTAACTACTCTAAAATCAAAAATACTAACCTCAGGCTATTGGTAATTATAAAAATATAATATGGAATTAAACATAGATCTAATACACAACTTTGACAAAAAGTAATGGACACATGATTAATTTCTGCAAATATGCACATGATTAATTTCTGCAAATATGCACACGATTAATTTCTGAAAAATATGCAAATGATTATCTTTTGCAAATACAGAAAACTGGCTAACCACAACAAATTCAGCTCTTAAAATCTAATTTGAGAGCGTCCCTGCCGAAGTGGGAGGTAAATGTAGATGTCCTGTGTGTAATGTCTAGCGTTAGATTTTGTGCATGTTTGAGCTGGCATGAAATGGCAGCTGCATATGGTTACATAAACTCAATTATATTTGTCTTAATTTTGAAAGACATTTGAATTGCTGAATGAAAGTTATTCAATATAAATCAAGTGTTGTTTTGCAGGAAACAAGCATGACTAGCAGGCTCTTCATTAAATAGTTTCCAAGGCCCGTTTCTTGAAAACAAGGACAGGACAATCATAACTTTATCCGCCAACTACGGAGATGTCTTTGAGTTCCTCAACCATTTCACAAAGAGCGTACTGGCTATACATCTCGTGAAATTGATACTATCGTCGAGAAGAGGAGCCAAGACACTGCCTTAGTCGCAATTCCACAGGAAAAAAATAATTCTAGGAAAACTGCACTTACATGTATTCAATTGATTAGGAATAACAAAGATTGAAAACAGTACCAGGGAATAAGAAATGCAAAATATATCAAAAATTGTGTAGATTATACCATAGAATTACTTATAAAGTAATATTGTGAGTATTTCATTTCATGACCGGTGAATCAGTTTTGTTTTTTAAATGGGTACCCCCCCCCCCCCTCGGATATTTTCATTTGATTGTTTATAAAAATACACCCTTGCATTAAATCTACTCTTACTAGTAAAAATACAATATTATGAAATTTAGGCCAATTTTTAGGCATTTAGGCATTTATTTTTAGGCATCATCACGATATTCAAATGACAAAACTTCAACATTCCGAACGTTAAAACACACGTTTTAAACTATTCAGTTTACACATTTGAAGATAGAATTTATCTCAAAATTAGGCTCAAAATGAATATTCTTTCTTTCCTTACGCTATCCTTTATTTCTTCCTTCTACCACTTTCTCTTTCTATCTTCATGGTCTTTCCTTTAATTTACTTATTCTTTGTTTCTTCCTTCTAATGCTATCACCTTTTTTTTGTTATTTTTTGTTTTATAATTCTATCACCTTCTCTTTCTGTCTTTCCTTTCTGATTTACGCTGCGATATAGCAAGATGATGTCATTTGACGACAGGCTTCGTGATTTTTTAACAAACCTCAAAATCAAATCATGGATGAACGCTAGTTGGCCCGACACGTCGTGCGACGAGTCAGACAACCCGACGCATGCGCAAATCGGCAAAATGACATTACATGATACATCTTTGACATTGTCTATGTGGACGTGACAGGCCCTACTGCCCGACCTCGACCCTTCGCCCAACCACGCCCAACCCCCCCCCCCCCCCCCCCCCCCACGGCCACGCCGAAATTAATTCGCCCGGTGCGCAATACACAACGCAACACAGACATCAACGAGTGGGGCTGACCATATATATTTTGTGTACAATAATACATGTACCTTGCTCTCCTCCTTCCGTATATTTTTAATTACGGCTCAAAATGTGCTTATTCTGTGTAAAAAAGATTAAGTACAAATGAAAAGTCAACCAATCATCAATAAATAAGCAAATTACCTTTATCCTTGCAATACCGCTGCTTTACCGCGCCCCAATTTGTCAGTTTCTCAGAAATGTGTCATCGCAAAATCATTTGAAGTTAGTAGTACAATTTTTAAAACTACCAATTGATGGTACTCTTGAAGAAATAAACAGAAGAAAAAAACATAAGCAGTAAAATTAGAAGCAGTAATTTAATTGCTATCAATTATTTGTGTTATTTTTAATTCAATATCTCACAGTTTTTTTCCGAAACCTGTCGTCTGTTTTTAAAAGAGAAGAAGTAGTTTTCTTAATATTTGTCTAATAACGTATAATCCGCCCTATACGAAGGGGGGGGGGGGGGGGGGTCGCGGAATCGGGATACGTATCCGAAGCTAGAAACAACTGTTTTATGAAAGTTAATTGATGGGGGAAAATCTGAAGAGTATCCCTCAATAGGACGAGAAAGAAAGAAGTTTTACCCCCGGGGAAAGGCTGGGTCGTCTAATTTGCCAATTTTGGCTGCTGGACCCGGGGGGGGGGGGGGGGGGGTCATACTTTCATATGCCCGTCGTGAGTATTCCTATGTCCATCCGCTGTCTGTTACTATTTTTTTTTCTTGTTTGGTATATAGATAGGGTATATTTCTTTTTCACCATTTTAATTACACTGATAAGAATCTATCAATATAAAGTTGGCTAAAAATAAAAGCAAATCATACAAACGTATAGGCATGAGTTTGAAGAAAAATCGAAGAGGGATAACAAATTCAGGCATATTTGAAGAGATGATCACAATTTGTTCTGCCAAATGGCTCTTCATTAGCGGTACCACACATTTTCTACAAAAATATAAAAAATATAAAATAAAATAAAACGAATGTTGTGTCGTATACAAGCTCTCATTAGGCCTAAAGTCCTAAACTATGCTGGATCAACTTTTTTAAATTCTTCGTTAAGTAACATTATTATTTCATCATCAACCAATCAAGGAAAGAGATTAATTGATAATTTAAGAATAAAATGTAAATCGAGATCTCGTTGGAAGGGAAATTTGTGTGAATTATTGGGTTTGATCACTACAACTGAAAGACTCTTCTTCTCTTTAAAAAAATCAGATATTCTCTCAACGGTCTGCTCTGATGACGACAAACAAATCTTTTGTTGTTTTGTATTCACTGTTCATGGAGTTTGTATTTTCAAAATAAGCTTTTGAATATAGATTTTGTGTAGGTAAAGTAACAATTTCCCCAAGTTCATTATAGCATAATCATACTCATAATAATAAACATAATTCTATAACATTGACAATATTAATAATAAAGATAATAATAATAACAATAATATGATAATGAGAATGATAATAATAATAATAATAATAATAATAATACAACATTATAGTTATAACAATACTGATAAACTTGTTTTTGAGCTGGCATGTCTATTGTGAAGAAAAGCTTCTCGGATAATTCCTACAAAATTAATATAAATTTATGAGGAGGTTGATCAGTTGAGGTTAAGATGAAACATACTTTGTTACCTATATTTACCTCATCATTAAAATATTAGAGTAGCAATGTTCTCTGAAATATGTTCCCTTAAAACGGGATTGCTATTTAAAACTGCTGTCACATTGGAAATATGACGAGAAATATCTGAATCGGACAAAACTTTCAAGCCACAAAAATTGTGTGTGTAACACGTGCACCAATAATATGTGTGAAGTGCATATGCATAAATATCACCTTATACATAATCATATCATAATCACATCCTTCAATAGCTCAACGGACAGTTCATTTACAATTACTGTAAATAATCGCATGACCATGTTGTATAACTTTATCTTTAAAATAGCTTAATATACCGAGGCCCATAAAATGCATCCTTGTCAAATCCGATTGGGGGATACAAAAGGTATTAAAAGTGGATTTTTCGAAATAGTTGAGATCGTGTTTACACTGTCTCCTATTCCTTTACCGATACTACTGAAAATAAACTTACAGTTAAGTTATGGCATACCGGTGACATGCCCATACACTCTAAGAAAAAAGGGTGCAAAAAAGGGTGCAAAATAAGAGTTTGCACCCTTTACATAAAAATGAACCCTATTGAAGGAAAAGGGGTTCAAAAAAGGGTGCAATATAAGATTTTGCACCCTTCCCACAAAAATGAACCCTATCGACCAAAAAAGGGTGCAAAATAAAAGTTTGCATATTGCATGCATATTCATGATTACTTTCCACGTGTTCACATAAAAATACATTTATCATGATTTGTTAAGCAAATTATGACAATGCACATCAATTTTGTGATTTTTATTTTTCTTCGGCAATCATTAACCAATAGATTATTTTGTCTGATCATGTTACAATTACATTCACGTTTTAGCAATAGATATATTGATTATATGATTACTAACCAAGAAACATCATGCATGTTTAATATGTATTTGTGTACGAGCAAATTTCATGAGTATTCCTCGATGATGGGTGCAGGATTGCACCTATTAAATGGTGCAGGATTGAACCCCTAAAGGTGCTGATTTGCATCGGTTTGCACCCCTAAAGGAGCAGGATTGAACCATTAAGGGTACTAACATAATTATTTCCTAAAAAGGTGCAATCTGGTACCCTCCTTAAAGGGTGCAGGATTTAACCCCTAAAGGTGCTGCTATTGTTGCATCGGTTTGCACCCCTAAAGGTGCAGGATTGAACCATAAAGGGTACTAACATGTCCCCCTAAAAGGTTCAATCTGGCACCCTTTTATTAGTTTTAAAGGGTGCAGGATTGCACCTTTAAAAAGGGTGCAGGATTTAACCCCTAAAGGTGCTGCTATTGTTGCATCGGTTTGAACCCCTAAAGGTGCATAGTTGCAGGCGCGGATCCAGGGGGGGGGGCCGAGCGTGCCTTGCCCCCCCCCCCCCCCCCGCAAAAAAAAAAAAAAAAAAAAAGAGAGAAGAAAGGAAAAGAAGGGAAAGGGAAAGAGGAGAGAAAGGGAAAGAAAGAGAGGAAGAAGAAAAGAAAAGGGGGGAAAAAGGAGATCGGGGGGGGGGGCCGAAAGGGCCTTGCCTCAAAGGCTGTTGACCCCCCCCCCCCCCCCCCCCCCCCCAATCAAAAAAATAAGAGAGAAGGAAGGAAAGGGAAAGAAAAAAGGAAAAGAGGAGATACTGGGGGGGGGGGGGGGGCCTTGGGAAAATCAAATTCAAACGTGGTTTATTTCTAATTCCACAACGGTGGATTACAAATAATGCTGAAATGACATAATTTTCCGAGATTTTTCCTCATTTTTTTGTAAATTATACGTTTGTATGTGTTTGTTGGAAATGACAAATTCCTAAATTTACAGCCAGGCAGGAACTTTGATTTTGAGATTCCTACATGTCAGGGCCCGAGAAACGGCGGGGATCGGGAGCCTCGAGCCCCCCCCCCTCCCCCACTTTTTTTGAAAAAGTATATAAAAGAGAAATAGAATAGAATGACAGCAAGAAAGAAAGAATAGTTAACTGCCAGTGTTAAAAAATAATGAGGCATCAAAATTATGCTCATCTGACCGTGATTAAATGCCTAAAACCCTTAAACAGTTCCGGGGGCTCTGCCCCCTGAATTCCACCTAGAGCCTTACGGCGGGCCCTTAGATGCTCATCTGACGGTAATTTAATGCCTAAAACCCCTGATTTTTTGGACCCCACGCCAAATAGTGACCTGCCAGTGTCACAAAATAATAAGGTATAACAAAAAAATTGCTCATCTGACCTTAATTAAACGACTAAAACTCCTGAGCTTGCGGGGTCGGACAAGGTATCAAAATGTGTTTATCTGCCACTATGACCCTCGCGCGTAGCCAGGGAGGGGGGGGGGGGCGGTCCCCCCAAATCGGAAGAGGACGTAGGAAGAAAAAGGAGCAGACAAAGAACATCTTAAGAGTATATAACACGGTACAACGCATCGTCTTCTTTCTCTAATAATTTAATGAAACGTCAAAGCTTCGCGCAGGAGGGGAGGGGGGGGGGACTTGAATTCAGACGAGGATTAGGAGTCGAGAACTCTACAACGAATCGTCTTCTTTCTCTAATGATTTAATGAAACGTAAAAGCTTCCGCGCTTCGCGCGGGAGGGGGGAGAATCTAAATTCAGACGAGGAATATTTTCGAAAACGGTTCAACGAATCGTCTACTTTCTCTAATGATTAAAGGAAACTTAAAAGCTTCCGCGCTTCGCGCGGAAGGGGGGGGGGGAACCTGAATTCAGACGAGGATTAAGAGTCGAGAACTCTACAACGAATCGTCTTCTTTTTCTAATAACTTAATACATCGTAAAATTTTCCGCGCTTCGCGCGAGAGAGGAAAAACTAAATTCAGACGAGGATTATTTTCGAGAACGGTACAGCGATTCCTCTTCTTTCTCTCATAATCTTATGAAACGACAAAGCTTCCGTGCTTCGCGCGGGAGGGGTGAACCTGAATTCAGACGAGAATTCAGAGGCGAGAACGGTAATACGAATTTTTAATGATTTAATGAAACGTAAAAGCTTCGCGCGGGAGGGGGAGAATCTAAATTCCGACGAGGAATATTTTCGAGAACGGTACAACGAATCGTCTTCTTTCTCTAATGATTTAATGAAAATTAAAAGCTTCCGCGCTTCGCGCAGGAGAGGGAGGGGGGGGACTGAATTTAGACGAGGTTTAAGAGTCGAGAACGGTACAACGAATCGTCTTCTTTTTCTCATAATCTTATGAAACGTCAAAGCTTCCGCGCTTCGCGCAGGAGAGGGAGGGGGGGGGGACTGAATTTAGACGAGGTTTAAGAGTCGAGAACGGTACAACGAATCGTCTTCTTTCTCAAATGATTTAATGAATCGTAAAAGCTTCCACGCTTCGCGCTGAAGGGGGGGAAACTGAATTCAGACGAGGATTAAGAGTCGAGAACTGTACAACGAATCGTCTTGTTTCTCTAATGATTTAATGAAACGTAAAAGCTTCCGCGTTTGCGCGGGAGAGGGGGGGGGGGAGAATCTAAATTCAGACGAGTATTATTTTCGAAAACGGTTCAACGAATCGTCTACTTTCTCTAATGATTTAAGGAAACTTAAAAGCTTCCGCGCTTCGCGCGGGAGGGGGAACCTGAATTCAGACGAGGATTAAGAGTCGAGAACTCTACAACGAATCGTCTTCTTTCTCTAATAATTTAATACATCGTAAAATTTTCCGCGCTTCGCGCGAGAGAGGAAAAAAAAAATTCGGACGAGAATTATTTTCGAGAACGGTACAACGAATCGTCTTCTTTCTCTAATAATTAATTCAAACGTCAAAGCTTCCGCGTTTCGCGGAGGAGGGAAGGGGAAACTCGCCCCTCCCTGCACCGACCCCCCCCCCCCCCGCATTACGTCACTGTTGGTCACCATTACGCACCAATATTTGGCTCGCATAATTTCAAATTTGGGCCCCCCCCCCCCCCTAAGAAATCCTGGATCCGCGCCTGCATAGTTGCACCATTTTTTCTTAGTGTGTAGGGTCAAAAATCTATAGGCAGCTTCATTGATAATTTTGGATTAATCTACATAAATCATAGCCTAAGACACGTGACCTTAACTGGAGAAGTAAGGAAAAGGGTCGGGGTCTGAACAAAATGGCGGGCATCAAGAGAGTCACAAGTGCGTGTAGAAAATGTTACGAATAAGTGAATAACCACTTTGCACCCAGTAAAAGGTCGATGAGAGGTTTCCCCAGGTTTTTACATAATTTCATTGTAAAAGAATCGCACCCGATAATGCATTTATTTCGGCAGGTATTCATGATGATCAAAATACTGCATAGAGCAGAATGTGGTGTAATCAGGCTATGAAAGTAATAAAAATAGCTTCTTCTTCTTTTTCTTCTTCTTCTTCTAGCTTCTTCTTCTTTATCTTATTTTCTTCTACTTCTTCTTCTTCTTCGTCTTCGAAGTTCTTCTTCTTCTTCTTCTTCTTCTTCTTCTTCTTTTTCTTATTCTGCTTCTTCTGCTTCTTCTTCTCCTTCTTCTTTTTCTTCTTTTTCTTCTTCTCCTTCTCCTTCTTCTTCTTCTTCTTTTGCTTGTTCTTCTATTCTTCGTTGTTGCTGTTGCTTTCGTCGTTATTGTTGTTGGTTGTTGTTGTTGTTATCTTCCTTTTATTTACTTCTTCTGCTTATTCTTCTTCTTCTTCCGAAAATCAAGGCATTTATCGAGGTAAAATGTGACCACATATTTACGAAAACTATTCCTTTTTGTTCGAATCCAGAAGTTTAGAATGATAGAACTATTTTGTATATGAAAGATAGTCCGAAATAGATTGTTGTAAAGCTGGTAATATAGTTTGAGATTGATTTTTGAGAACACCATATTCTCGCAGAATAAGTGCTGACCAACCGACAACACGAGGCCATGGCTGGACTCAACGGTCGTCCGATCAAGTTACAGGCAGTGAACCTGGAGCAAGGCGGCATCAAGCCATCTACCGAGAAAACCAGAGTCTTCATTCTGATGAGGAGAAAAGCAGCCCCGTAAAGTATACGCCGAATCTGTTTCTGGGAGATCTTTGGATTTCAGTGCAGTCGATCAGAGGTCACGACCGAAACCAGCCTTCAGACCATCCAAGGTGGACATGAAAGACTGGGCGAAATATCTTCAATTTGTAAGAAGGGTATTGAATTAAGTGAAAGTTTGACAAAATCTAGTGATGATCCGAAAATTATAGTTGACGGTCGAAAATATAAGTTCCCTTGTGGGAACTGTGATAAGCCAGTCAAATGTAATCAACACGGCCTTCTGTGTTCTTATTGTAAAAAATGGTTTCACACTAATTGTCAAGCTATCAGTTTTTCAGAGTACCGCAGGTTATATTATGAATGCCCTGATGAGAAGTGGAATTGTTTAACATGTTGTCTGCCATCTTTTTGTGACTCATTATTTAACGACGATTGTTTAGAGAAAGAAAGCCAAAACGAGGATAGACTAAAAGAAAACTATTTTAAGATAACGCGCGTTACACCTGAAAAGCAAGCGATAGCAAGAGTAATTCAGCCAAACCTCATGCAGAGATGAAAACACTTCTCTTTATCAAGAATTTGAAGAAAAGTTTAAAGTTAAAGGTCTTCATTTTTTACACCTTAATGTGAGGTCTATTCTAAACAAGATATCGGAACTTAGAATTCTTTTTAAAAGAAAAAGGCTGTCTATTATTGCTTTCACTGAAACATGGTTAAACAATTCCATAAATGATGAAGAAATTGAAATAGACGGATATAAAATCATACGCCATGATCGATCCTCTGGCTCTGGAGGTGGTGTATGTTTCTATATCAGAAATGATATTGCATTTAATATTATGGATGCTATAAGTACTGGAGATACGGAATCCCTGTGGATAAATTTGCTTATACCAAGATCAAAACCAATTGTTGTTGGTGTTCTGTATCGACCTCCGAAAAACAATTTGTTTATCGAGAAATTGTCCAATATTCTTGATACATTAAAGAAGGATGACGAAATAATTCTTTTAGGAGACATGAATATTTGTCTTCTTCGCAAATCGCCACTGGCTAAAAAATATATTGACTTGTTGAGTCTTCATGGGTTTAGTCAACTCATTAAAGACGCAACACGCGTTACACCTACATGTTCTTCTCTATTGGATCATGTTGGTTGTACCAAAGAAAATAAAATAAGTCAAAGTGGTGTCATTGATCTAGGTATTAGCGACCATTATTTTACTTTCTGTACACGGAAAAATGTTAGACTGGCTATAGGTCATCACAGGACTAATGATATCAGATCCATGAAAAAATATACAGAAGAGTCTTTCAATCTTCAACTATCTGTTGTTGATTGGTCACGAATAACTGACTGTACAGATGTAAATGAGGCATGGTCAATATTTCAACATGTTTTTATCTCAAATTTGAATATGATAGCGCCACTGAAACGGATAAGAATAAAACAAAGATCAGAAACTTGGGTGACTAAAGATATTCTTTCCCTAATTCAAGAGAGAAATATAGTATACAAAAAATGGAGGAAAAGAGCAAAAGATGAGAAGCTCTATAAAAGATACAGAGTATTAAGAAATATGGTCCAAAGAGAGGTGAAAAAGGCTAAACTCGATTACTTACAAAACAAGATAGAAGAAAATAAACAAGATTCGAAAAAACTTTGGCAGAATCTAAAAAGCTTAGGATTGAAAAATAAGAAGCGAAAAGAACAAGAATCTGTCATTAAAATTGATGGGGAATTATGTCATGATAAGATGGCCATCGCTGATGAATTCAATTCTCATTTCACAAATGTGGCTGCCAAATTAGTAGACAAACTCCCCCCTTCCAAAGACTTTTTCAGCGCAGACAATGATTGTATTCGTGACTTTTACGAAAGAAAAGGTGTACGTGAAAACAGCTTCGAGTTATTACCAATCAGTGAACAATTTGTTTTCAAAGAGTTACGTAAGTTGAATGTATCAAAAAGTACTGGGTTAGACTTGATTCCAGCTAAATTTCTAAAAGATGGTGCGAAGGTTTTATTTAAGCCTCTAAGTTACTTAATGAACCTATCTATCTTGACGAGTACTTTTCCAGAAGATATGAAAATAGCAAAAGTGACTCCACTTTATAAAAAGAAAGATAAAACTGATGTTAGCAACTATAGACCTATTAGTGTTTTAAGCGTAGCATCAAAGATTCTAGAAAAATCGGTCTGTGTTCAAATTGAAAGATACTTCAAAGAAAATGATATAATTTATGAATTTCAATCTGGTTTTCGACATGATTATTCGACTGAAACATGTCTAATTCATTTGACTGATTATTTGAGGAGAGAAACTTCCCAAGGGCGCTTTGTTGGTATGGTGCTCCTTGATCTGCAAAAAGCTTTTGATACAGTTAATCATTGCGTCTTATTGAAGAAGTTACAACTAATGGGTTTTGATAAGGCAAGTTTAGATTGGTTCAGATCCTACTTATCTAATCGGCACCAAGTAGTGGCCATTCATGATATTCGTTCCAAACTAATGCCTATAACATGCGGTGTTCCTCAGGGAAGTATTTTAGGCCCAATTCTATTTTCAAGTTATATAAATGATATGTGTACTTGTATAAAAGACTTCAAACTATTATTGTACGCAGATGACAGCGTACTACTCTATTCAAATCCTGATCCTAAATATATTGAGGAAAAGCTCAGTGAACAGCTGTCTACGTGTGTCGATTGGATGACTGATAATAAGCTTTCTTTACACTTGGGAAAAACAGAAAGCATTTTATTTTGTTCTAAAAGTAGTTCTAAAAAGTCATTTGAATTCAAAGTGAGACACAATAATCAAGCAATCAAGAGAAAAGAGTCTGTGAAGTATTTAGGCATTGAGTTGGCTAGCGCAATTTCATTTTCATCTTTAGTAGAATCAGTTGTAAAAAAAGCAAATTCTCGTCTGAAATTTTTGTACAGATATCAAAGTTGTATGGATTTAAAAGCAAGACGTACACTCTGTTTTGCTCTTATTCAATGTTTATTTGACTATGCTAACCCTGCATGGTACAGTAACATAAACAAGTCAGATCAAAAGAAGTTGAAGATTATACAGAACAAAATGGTGAGATTTATCAACTGTTCTGGTCCAAGAACTCATGTTGGCTATAGCGAACTTTCTAAAGCTGGTTTTCTTGAAGTCGACCAAAGATCAAAACAACTCGCATTGCATCACGTGCATAAAATATATCATACTAGGTCGAATCATTATATTCGATCCAACTTCGATCTTGTTACTGACGTACATGATTATAATACAAGAAATAGACGATTCAACTTTAACTTACCAGAAAGAGTAGGTAGTATTGGAAATTCGTTTTATTACAATGCCATAAAACATTGGAATTCCCTTCCCAATGGTGTAAAAGAAATAGGAAACTATGATCATTTTAAGAGGAAATTAAAGGAATACCTAATACTTGACAGTCAGAGAAGAGAAGTGAATGACATGTTATATGATTGAAATTGTTATTCTTCTGTCGGTTCATACTTTTTCATGTTGTATATACTTATGTTTTCGTACGTTATAGAAATTCTACAAATTCATCATTATTTTCCTCTTCTTCCTTCTCCTCTTTTTCTTCTTCTCCTTCTTCTTTTTCTTCTTGTACTTAATATCATTTCTATCATCAGTTTAATGTTGTTATTATTATCTTTAATAAGTAGTTCTTTTAATTTTCTTATCTGTCTGTAAATATTGCTATTTTAATTTATTAATTGTATACATGTCTGTAAGGGACCCCACTGGAAATAAGCTCTCGAGCTTTCGTGGGTTATCCTGTTCAAGCTGACTTATTTTTGATCTGTTATTATTGTATATTGTTGTATGTTGGAAGCTTGTCGAATAAAAATCAATCAATCAATCAATGTTCACTTTCAACCGCTGATTTAGCAAAGATAGTTGAGCGCGCGTAAATGACACAGGACTGTATTTTCCACTGATCTCTACGGAAAAATCTTTCCGTAGAGATCAGTGGTATTTTCCAGTCCTGTGCACAAAGGTCAGTGGTCCTGTGGTAAATGAGTTTGCTTACTCGCGCTCTTTTATCTTTGATACGTTTTGATACGCGTGTATTTAGTACGTACGTTTGTACGTACCGTACGTGCTGCTAAGTTGATCGACTAGCCATCGAATGAATGAATGGCGTTGATATTTCTCCTGAAAAAGTAGTATCACCCTTTGGTTTGAAGAATGTCGGACTCTGGAAGCGGAACGGAAATGATCATCCGATTCCTGGATTTATTTGGATTCCCATTGTGAGGG
The DNA here is from genome assembly GCA_035222895.1 of Strongylocentrotus droebachiensis. Lineage (NCBI taxonomy): Eukaryota > Metazoa > Echinodermata > Echinoidea > Camarodonta > Strongylocentrotidae > Strongylocentrotus > Strongylocentrotus droebachiensis. The sequence goes on from JAVYIG010008536.1 coordinate 74,462, forward strand.
GAGGGTGCTCTGATTAACGACCAACTATTCTCTCTTCCACTTCTTCAACTTGGCTTTTTTTTTTTTTTTTAAATCTCCGCTCCGGCCGCGGCGCGGCTCTGCCCACTGCCTGACACTCCTTTCTCTGTACTGTGCACGCAGGGATCACGGCCCAGTGCAGGTTGTCCGGCCGTTGCGTTGTCGACGAGAAACTGCAGCTAGCTGCTAGCTCGAGCTCGAGCTCGATGCTGCAGATGCATGTTCCTATTTTGCATTAGCCTAGTTCTCATTTGCATTGGATCATCGCATGTTTGAAAGAAGATGTCGTGTGAACAAGAGATTGATCCTCCACCCCCAATGCCAAAAGGATGCAAGCTGCTAAGTCATCAAGTGGCAGGACATGTCTACGGCAAAAATAAGACACGAGCAGGTTAGTTAGAACTTTATAGTTAGACCGAATTTTCTCTCTTTCGTTCGTTAGCCTCTGATTTGGGTAGGGTCGGCTCCTCTCTTTAGGGGGGGGGGGGGGGGGGTCACTCCCAACATGACTGGCTACGCACCAGCGTCCAGAAAGTATACGGCGTCGTCGACATGTTCCTTAAACTGTTTAAGAGGGGTAGATCTAGATCTACATGTAGATCTATATATATTTCAAGCTCTGAACGCACAAAAAACAAAAAAGAAAACCTTTTCAGGTTCACAGGTTTCAACGTTTTCTTAAAAAAGGGTACCTTTTCTGGTCCATTTCAGAGGTTGATAAACACGGGTGGTTTGCACTTGTGTATGAGAGTGAAACCTGTGCTGTGAGAAAGTGTATAGGTCTATTATGATCATAATAGCTTTCGTTTTTAGGAAAAATACTTCAAAAAGAGATAAGAAAATTGACACGAAACAGGTAAGAAGTATAACTAAATCTTGTTAATTGTTATTCATTTGATTGAGGACATTTCTGCCATGGCCAGAGAGATAAACAAGCTGAAAGTTGTCTTGCTTATTGTTTTGATTTATAATTATATTCATGTAGGTCTACTGTATATTTATGTACCAGTAGATCTAGGTTTGTGCTTATCATTCAGGTACAAGTATTTGCTCTTTATTTTATTTTTTGGGGGGTGGGAGTGTGTCTTCTTCCTGATTGCAGGGTGACCGTGCTGGTTAAATGTAGGGTAGTGTTATTTTGTTCATTTAAAAAAAATAGTAATAGAGGTATGAGATCCAAAAAAAATGTATGTCTAGCAAAATTATCAATTCTCTTTATTTCATTCAAGAAACCTGGATTGCAAAATCTAGTTGAGAGTCTATGACTTTGAATCATTAAACCGTTTGATTTCATGTAAGATGAAATGGTTTTGATCTTGATGTACTTACATATACAGTGTTTTAATACTGTAGATCCACTTTAACAACATTTTTCTTCAGTTGAATGAGAGAGAGAGAGAGAGAGAGAGAGAGAAAGAGACGAAAATAAAACTTGACTCTCAATGTTCTCATACTTTTACATTATCTCTGTCTTTTGATTCTTCATTTACTTCTTCTGTATCCATATTAGGTCTGTTGCAAGACAACAGTGGGTCCATCCTGAAGGTTCTTCAGACCAACAACCGGGGAGACAGAGAGAAGAGATTTTACAAGAAGGTCTTTGACGAAGAGGAGGATGACCCTGTCCTGCGCGGTGCCCGTGGTCTGGTGTGCCCTTTTAGAGGAACAGTCGTTTCCAAGGAAGATCCATCAGGTAAAATCAGTTTTCATCTCAGATGATCAACAAAAAGAGGAGAAAATTACATTACCTTTAAGCCTTAGGCCGCATTAAAATTATAATATATTAAAAGTATTGTTTGCTTCCAATTTTGATTAAAAAATCAAAAGCTCATACAACTTGATTCCTAGTTTCTTGGTCAAGGTTTTTAAAACATGTTGAGGAGGGTATTAACTCTTTCATTCTCTCTCCTCTCTGTCTCAGGCTGTCACTACCTACTCTTCTCCCTCTCTCTCTTCATTCTCTCTGTGTCTGATTCTATCCCTATCTCTCTCTCTCATATTTGCAATAATCGTATCTAATTCTAAGGTGGATGTATGATTGAACATTTTCTTGAGGGAAAATATAAATTTTTGAATTATTTATTAAAGGCGAATGGGAGGGTGGCTCGCAAGATATGTCACAGAGTTGCCAATTTGTGTTTGATTGATTGCACCTTCAAAAATTCATAATTTTTTTATTTGTACCGTAATTGTTTTTTTGCTTAAACCATCACTGACCTGTTCCTAACATTCTTCTGCTTTTATTAAAGCCCCTCTGCACTAGTTTGGCCAGGAGGGATTAGACCTACATGTACCTGCATGGTCATTGACAGGTGGTTATCTCCTTAAATCAGCTCTCAATTAAAATAAGACAAAAGGAAACCATGGGGGACCAATGGTCACCGATTAGGCATTGTTTGCTATATAGAGGGCGCAAGTAGTGCAGTGGGGCATTAAAACCAACTTAATATCAGGGTGTACTTTGCCTTTAAAACAGCTGGTTTTAGATGACCTTGAAAGCCTCCACAGTATGATCATAGTAGCACTCGAAGGTTTTGATCAACATATGGTAGAAGTTTTATGTTACTGCTCGAATCACTTCAAAGACAAAAATATGCTGGTCATTGTTGGATATCACATTCCTGCCACGACTGTCAAACAAACTTTGTCAGACCAAATATTTTGTCACATTTTCTGCCAAATTTGCACAGTGTAGAAGTTTTGCAACTCATCTTTTTTCATTTACTTGACACAACCGGTACATGTACAGTACTGTAATCGCTGTTATTTTTCGCGTGATTAATGTTTCGTGCTGAGCGGGCCCAAAAACATATTCACTGGTTCTTAAATGCACCAAATTTAGCTCGTTCAGAACACGCATAAAAAGTCATGTTTATATTTTCGCGAGTTCTAAAATTTGCAGACACCAACTTTGGCGCAAAATCTGCAAAAATTAATGTACCGCAAATATTTCTGCGTTTACAGTATGGGATTTTAAATGTTAACCTGCATGTGTTATCAAATCAACACAATACTAAAATCTATGGGACTTATTTTAGTCATTATCTCACAATGGATGAGGTAATTTCTACTTCAGTGTGTTGTTGTTTGTTGTGAGCTGAGGATATTATAAGCAGGGAGACGTGAGTGTTTTATTAAAGCCCGATTGCACTAGTTTGGCCAGGAGGGATTAGACCTCCCTGCAAGGTCACTGAAAGGTGGTTACATTGTATCTCATCAAATCAGCTCATAAGAAAAAGGGGATCATGGGGGACCAACAGGCACCGCTTTATACTTTATAGGCATTGTTTTCTATAAAGGGCGCAAGTAGCTATAAGTAGTGCAGTGGAGCTTTAAAGCTAATACATTTCCCAAAGAGTCTTGACATGGTTGATGTGGTCTTGACAATATATTCCTCATGCATTGTGGGTTTTCAAGATTACTTGCTGTATAGTGTTGCTCTTTTTACAGCTCAAAGTTTAATGGTCACAGGTCAACAAATTTCAGATAAAGTCCTTTTGTACTCTAGTAAAGCAAGGCCAGTGAGAGCAAAGCATTCATGCTCTACATGATGTATTTCACTTACACTAGAACGTGATTCTATTAGCTGGACAATTGTAGTTAAAACTAACCCTGCCCTGAATATGATGAAACAGCTATATTAAAAAGAGCTTTTCAAAATACTAAGTTTAAAGGAATTTAGTGGTCTGTTAACTAATTAATTATCATCATAACCAGCACTACCATCAGCATCAGCAACATCATCAGCAACATCATCATCATCATCATCATCATCATCATCATTATTATTGTTATTATTATTACCGGTATTATGATTTATTATTATTCATGTTTGGGGGGGGGGGGGAATAGAAAAGAGTTCCGTAACATTATTCGACCAGCAGCAAACCAATTTGTAGTCTCTTCTTACATGTACATGTAAATGATAACAATTGTATATGAACTGCTGATATGACCAGCTGTCAGCTATTGCGTGTTCAACTGTGTTGATATAATTTGATATCTGAAGTGGCTATTGTTCATCATTTCACACTGACCCAAAATAGTTCATTCAAGTGACCAAGCATAAAGGAATATCATACAAAAGAAAATTCTTGTCAAATTCAAATGAATTTTTAGATGTGCAGACAATAGGGATCCCCTTCATAGATTTCCAAAGCTCTTTCACAATTTTCAATACAGGTAGTCAAATTGTTCAAATTAAGCTTCTCAAGTGGTATTTTTTTCAGTGATTGAGGTCATTGCTATTATTTATCTTTGATTTGATATCAATCATTAGGCTGAAATCTTAAACAGGTATTGTTAACGAATTAGTGAAGCTTGAAGGTCAAACAAATTGATATGATTTTTCATAAAAATGTTTTGAAATTTGAAACTCACTGATCCATATTCAACCACGTATTGTTCAGTAAAACCTTAACCTGGGTACTAGGATCAATAAAGTTTGACCTCAATGCTAAATTTCCTTTGTTAAAGGTATAGACCAGTTTTGGAAACGCCCCTCTCTCAAAAAAATGAAATGGAAGCTCTTATTACCAATCATGTGAAAGAATATGTTTTGACTAATACGTGATGATACAATTTTTGCCGGGGACACCGCCTACTATTATTTTGTATATTATCATATCGATCCAGCCTGGATAGATATCGCGAATGCACTTCAACATTGAACATTTGGGCATATATTTCTGCTTTCTTGCAAATTTAGGTTGAAGTATTGCCATCTAAACCTCTGAAGGCAATATCTAAACAATATTGAATGGATATTTTGCACCCAAAACCCTTGAACCACAATTTTACCACTACCGGTCTATACCTTTAATACCAGATTTCAAACAATAGCCTAAAGTTTCCTAAACCAGACATCAGGTTTAAATTCAAGTAGAGTACAGGCCACGGATGATACAAATTATATATATGTACAGTAGTTCACAACTTCACATAAAATGCACATGATGTAAGCCACATATTTGAAGCATCGACACACACGTATGAAATGTACATGTAGACCATTAGCATCACCAGATGTGAAAGTTATGAAGCGTTTCAATGTATTGCAGAAGCGTCTTCAGATCATAGGTGTAATTCTCGTCTGGCGTTATTTGCTAAACCAAACATAAGGTTTAAAATTTAGCAGAATATGGGCCACTAAAATTTCTTTAAATAATGACTGTCCTAAACATTTACCATGGGAATGCCCTTTGAATACATGTAGGTCATTTTCGTAATGTAACAACATTTATGCATACTCTTTTGTGAAGCCCTCATGCAAATTAAATAAATGTATCTTAATATTAATAGTCAGAGTTCAGATTGCATACACTAGTTGTTGCTACTTGCTAGGTAGGATAAACATTATGGCTTGCCCTACCTACATGTACATTGTAACAATACGACATGCAATTTGCATTCTGACTATCGAAATACAGTTAGTTTTAACAGGTGAATGGAATCATTCATATCAAGGCACTTCACAAAGACGCATGCATTAAATGTGATTACAACATAAAAATGGCTTATTTTAGTAGAATATGGGACGCAGTATTTTCTGAATAAATGTAGCATTTACCATGCATGGGATTGCCCTTTGAAGTTAACCTTTCCTTACAAATATTTTTTGCAGTGGAATTCATCAAGCTGCGAGACATGACGATCGGCTACAAGCATCCGTGCATCATGGATATCAAGATCGGACGCATCGGCTACGCGGAGGAAGGGGGCGACACCAAGAAGGCAGAGAGCGCCAAGATTAAATACCCCGACATGGAGAAGTTAGGTTTTCAGATCTTAGGCATGAGAGTGAGTAGTGTCATCATTGTGGTGTTACATACACATGTAGGCCTGTTTTCATCAGCTCGAGTTTGCCAAATAACCCACTATTTTAACTATCCTGATCGCAAAATTAGCCAGTTAATTTGCATCTTCATCTGCCCGCAGTTGCAATTAGCGGGATATTTGGTTGAGAAAATATCCAGAGAAATCTTGGTCTTGTTTCCAAAATATCCCGGTATTCGGGAAATAGTGGGCTAATTTGCGCCCGTCCGTGCTAGTTTGTGATGAGCATATCACTCTGGTGAAGACGCAATTTCGAGCTTCGGGAAAATATCCAGAGTCTGAAAATAGCAGGTTATTTGGCAAACTTGAGCTGATGAAGACAGGTCTATACAGTTTATATTTATTGTCCATTCTGCTTGTATTTATAATGGTTTTAAATGTTTTGGGATTTACAAGTAGATACTAGATCATGTAGTAGTAATGGTTTATTGAAATAAAAATCAATCCCGGCTCGAAAGCCGAATTACAGGATTTGTACAATAGAAAAAGCAAACATCAAAATTCCAGGAAACAAAATAGGTAATAACATGTAATAATGAAAGCCATGAAATCATAATGACAAAGATTAAGTGAATATAACAGAAATTCTTTTCTTACATGCAGTGCCAGTCAGCACTCGTTCACTACACGAGTACAACCCCATTACTATTATTATTATTATATAGAGGTTTACCAAACACCAAAACGTAATTTGCTCTGGATTTTAGGGGTTCAAGGTTGCTATACTGCATTCAAACTACGGGTATAAATTTGAATATCTCTTCTAAAAAGATATTGCAGTTTAAATTCACACCCAGTGAACTGTGAAACATCTTTTCGGGTATACAGTGTACAGTGTTCTACTTTTATGCTCACGTACACACTCACATAGAATAGGGCAGACAAGGAATCCATATGTTTGAATTGGGTTCCGTACATATATTCTATAAGCAGCGGAACGATGGGGATGGGGTCTTTTTTAAATGAACTGCGAATTTGAAAGGCTCCTGATTTTAGTGAGGGTGTGGGTGGTAGTCATAACATACCTTTAACATCGTTTTTAGAATAACGATTGAGAGGTACAGTATGTAAACTCTGGGACTTTATTAAATAGAAGTCAACATGAAAGTTCACATACATGTAGTCTTCAGAACACCATCTAAGATTTTCAAGAGGGGAATACATAAAGTGTTATTCCGAAACGGAAGTGCCCCAAACTCATAAAATAGACCTACAGTGTACATACAGGAATTTGTGTACTTGTACCCCGGGACTTGTACAAGTACACAAATTCCCGTATGCCTTATTTGCATCCAATGCATACATTCCGCAGTTTACTGGGTAAAAATACACAATTTCCAAAGTTATTCAGTATTGTACTGAATTGAATGGAATGGAATGCATGAATGATTTATATATGAGTATAATATTCTCTGAAAAGAGTCTGGTCTTTACGAGCTAGAATGCACCCTTGAATAAACAGTCCTTTTATGAGAGACGATTGTCAATTGTTAAAACAAAAATATATTAAAGATACTATGTCCCTTTTGCAGCCAACATCAATTCTGTAGAACTTTGCAGGAATTATGAATATGTTATGTATGTCCTATCTGTGAAATTTAAACTTGAGCAGTGTCCTAATATTAAAATTATGCAAAGAAACCTGTTTACCTGCTAGACTTCACTGTCAGACACTATTGAGTGACTGACTGGCTTTTTTCATCTTAATAATATACATAACATGAGCTGTAAAGGTACTACAGTACATGAGCATTTGTCTACATCAATAAACCACTTCTTGTAATGGCCAAAATTAAACTGATTGAATCTTTGCGCAGCATAAAACGTACGACCATTCGGTTAAATGGTCTGAAAAATCAGACTATTACCTACTGGCTCTATAGCTCCTAAGTCGATTTGACAACTACAGTAATATTTAGTCCTTATTTTCCCACTTAAAGACATTTTCAAGTCCCCTTTTTTCAGGGAAGTTCTAAATTAGTATTGACTTTCAAATGAAATGCCTTTGGAATTTAACCTTTTCATTTTTTTTGCCTGCAAATGAGACATAGTACTTTTAAGCCTACAGTATTGTCCACATTGCAAAGGGCAGCTTTCAAGTTTTGTCAGAAAAAAACATGTACATACATGTACACGTACTGTAGCGCCTGTGTGGAGCCAGAAGTGCATGGGCTTGTATCATTCATTCTTTTTTTACACAAATAATGCCCTGCTGGCTCCAAACAGATAATACTTTAAAGGTAGTTAGTTCACTCTGTAGGACAAGCTTTTTAATCATGCATTACATCTGGTTATTTGGGGTAGTTCTATTGAAAGAAAAATAATTATGCTGTATCGATTAGATTGCCTAGTTGTTTCATATTTAAAGATGAAGTTGAGTTCTGGTCATGCGATTGCATTGTGAAAGAAACGGTGTGGAATCGACCAGAAAAGGTTGATCATCTAGCATATAAGAATATATGTATTGCAAGGTTCTGGAATCATCAAAATCATAAGAAATTTGGCTACATGTAAGTCTTGGTAAAGTTACAAACACTGTACACAGAAAGATGTATATGGGACTACACAAACATGTGGCGTAAAAATCCCACCCTGGATTTTTACGATGTTACATTACATATTTAGAACATGGAGGCATTTGAAGAGCCATGCTTTTCAGGGAACATGTCTTATCTGATGTTCTTCCACACTTGCATAATAAGAATGATAACGCTCACAAATTATTTTTCACCTCTTCCCAGAACTCGACCTTCTCTTTAATTTTATGTTTCTATGAATTATGATTCATTAAAAAGGCTGTCGAATGTGTCGATCCATGTACAGCCTTTTACTATTTACTGATCTACGTTACATACAGGTGCATACATGTACATGTAGAACATGTAAATTATTAAACCAGATATTCATTGATTTGATATGTATGTATTCAGTAATTTTATGTCAAAGGCATTGCATTAAACTAGGACCAGTAACATTTAAGTGTAATATTTGAGACTGAAACTGTCTAACCTTTACTTTTCATATCTAGGTGTATCACGCGCGAAGCCAGAAATACTCGACATACGACAAAACATATGGAAAGACACTCAATATCAGCAATATGATAGAAGGTAAGTCCCTCTTGCATTAAAACCTGGCAGTGCCCATACTTGTATGGTGTATTAGGGCTTTTGATCTGTGGTCAGTTTCAACAGAATTCCCTACTTCAACCCTAGACCAAAAGGAGGGAGGGAGGGGGAAAAAATACATGGGGGATTGGGGTGAATTAGCCCCCCGAAATGCCAAAAGAGCCCCCAAAAATGTCCATAGAGTTCAATGCAAAACAAATTAAAAGTTTAGTTTCCATGCAAGCAAGCTTGAAATGTAGCTCCCAAATTTGTTAAATATTTTTTTCCCTGGAAGGAGGGAGGGAGAAAGAAAGAAAGAAAGAAAGAAAGAAAGAAAGAAAGAAAGAAAGAAAGAAAGAAAGAAAGAAAGAGAGAAAGAAAGAAAGAAAGAAAGAAAGAAAGAAAAAAAAAGGAATTGACTGAGGAAGCGAGGGAGTGAAGGGGAAGGGACGGGAAGATGGGTGGGGGGAAGCTTGAAGGATAGCAAGAATAATGTACATTTTTTCAGCACAACATTGGCATTGCCATTTTCTTACTACATGAAGTACTATGCAAAATTGTTAACCAAGTACTGGTAAATGTATTCATATTTATGGATGCTTCTTTCCAAGAAGTTTGTGGTGATGAAGGATTTCATTCACCTGGTATTAAATACAATTGTTAGAATGCAAATTGCGTACATAAATTGATGCTCTTTAAGGGTGAATGTTTCACCTAAATGAAATAGATTTTTCTACTAAATTAGTATATTTTAGTATTTTTAATTAAATGAGTTACAATTGTTTCCCTGTAATATATTTTCCACCAAATCCATTTCCTCCCTTCTCAGCTATGATTTTCCCTTACTGAAAAGTAAAGCCTTTGTTATTGAATTGAAAAGTCTTTCCAACTACAGCTTGGTGCATGATACATGTGTAGCGGTACGTACAAGTTCACCTGGTACATAACATTTTCACGATAATGGCTGTGCCCATGTCATGCTAAAAGGCATTACATCATGCCAAGAGTATCTTCATATGTAGTACCGGTATATCCTGTGTACACTTTTGTAAGCAATATTTTATATCAAAGGGCAAGAATACATCTCATTTTTGAGAATACCTACAATTATTCTTTAGGGTGAGGTTTCCCTTTAATATCCTGCCCACAGTGTCTTGATATGATAGAACGTTTCAATTTTTAAAAAAAGACCAGAGAGGTTTATTTTATGATACACTTGTAATTACGCAGCGTCCCAGTGTTAATTTCGTCAATTAAGTACATTCAAAACTTAAATCAATTACTAACTACTGTATCTGAAGTGTGACATGTCTTTTATTTTAACACTTAATAATGTACCCACGAGAGTATTAAAGATGAAGTTGAGTTCTGGTCATGCGATTGCATTGTGAAAGAAACGGTGTGGAATCGACCAGAAAAGGTTGATCATCTAGCATATAAGAATTTGTGTGTATTGCAAGGTTCTGGAATCATCAAAATGATAAGAAATTTGGCCAAGTCTTGGTAAAGTTACAAACACTGAACACAGAAAGATGTATATGGGACTACACAAACACGTGGCGTAAAAATCCTACCCTCTGAGTTTTACGATGTTACATGACATATTTAGAATATGAAGGCATTTGAAGAGCCATGCTTTTCAGGGAACATGTCTTATCTGATGTTCTTCCACACTTGCATAATAAGAATGATAACGCTCACAAATTATTTTTCACCTCTTCCCAGAACTCAACCTTCTCTTTAATGGTAATTGTCTTGAAACAAATTATCTGGGCCTTGATTTATTTCCTGTCTTCACGCATGTCCGTGCTCATATCCTGTCCATACAAGATAAATAGAGATAAATGTGGTTTAAAGCATACACAGAAAGTGACAGAATGTTTATTGGGTAGAAGCCTGATTTGAGCTCTACTTATACAAATGAAACTATATAGCAGGGGCTCTAAAACTTTTTCCTTGATGGTCCGGATGTGATTTTCATGAAAGTAAAAGGGTCCTAAACATTGGGTGCCATTTGCTCGAAAATTCTTCCGGTCATCCTGCATTGCTCAATAGGAAGAGTATGTACAGTACATGTATATGGAGTCCTTCATGTGGTATTGTAAGGGAGGGTAGCCGTGCCTGAAGAAAATTACCAGGCAATCGCCCCCCCCCCCCCCCCTCCTTCCCCCTTCATGGACACCTATCCCTCAAGATACCGGTAAACCACCTCTCAGAAAATTATCCAGAGACAGTTTTAACATCTACTGTACTCCCTAAACAGGCTTGTCAATCGCCCTCAGAAAACTACAGATACTTTAATGCACTAGGCAGAAGGGGTGGGGTTGAATGTGATTTGAAAGATAGTTATGGGAGGGGGGGGGGGCTGATATTATTGTCTAATTATTACCGGTATATACAATTTAGAAGGCTTATCCTCCTATTTCTGCGTGTATTGTGTTCCAACATTTTTAGCTAGCAATCATTAAAAAATATTAAAAGACATTCATTGTTGTGATATTCTTGTGTGTTAGTGGTACCAGACATGATTGGCATTTAATGTTATTTTCTGGTCCCATTTATCCTTTCGATGTTAAAGATTCACATTTGATTGTAATATTAATGTACTTTTTGTTTTGATAATAAAATTTCAACTCAAACTCATTTGATCTATTTTGTGTGGTATCCTTTTCAGGTCTAGCCACGTTCTTCAACGTGGACGACACCATTCGAACCGACGTGATGTACTCATTCCTGGTCCGTCTGCAGCAGATCCTGGACTGGTTCCAGGTCCAGGACAGGTACCACTTCTACTCCAGCTCCTTGCTCTTCATCTATGAGGGCGCGGTCTCTCCCGCCGACGCCGACGCCCTCAAGAAACCCTCCAAACTCGCCCCGCATTCCAATGGAGCGGCGACGCCCATCAACGGCCTCAACGGCCACGTTGATCAGATCTTCTCGGTGAAACCGGACACGTATCCCCTGAAGAGGAAGAAATCATCAGATCGTGATGATGATGACGAGGAGGATGATGATGATGATTGTTCTTGTGGACTCAACAGAGGCAGCAAGAACCAGAGAGAGAATGGAGTTAGAACAGTAGGGGAAGAGAGTGACTCTAGGACGAGTGTTCCATTGAGTAACTCGATAGCTAGCGACGGGGTAGGAACTGAGGCGACTCGCAGTGCAGTCACGGGAAGACATGAAGGGGAGATGGGCATGAATCATGTCAAAGATATACAGAGAACTTCACAAGCTTCTGTAGAAGAAGGAACAATCGTAAGGGATGATTTTTCAGGGAAAAATCATAACCACTGCCACTTTCCAACTTCTAATCATTCCACGCATGGACCTGACAACTTAGCCTGCACAAAACACAGCAACGCGCGGGAAAGCTCTCGCAAAGACTCCAACCCTCCCCGCGAAGGGGCCACGAACCACTCGCTGCACCACGTCGAGATCCGAATGATTGACTTTGCTCATGCGATCGAAACGACGACGCGAGACGAGAATTACATCTTTGGTTTGAAGATGCTTCATCAATACATTGAAACGCTTCACAACTGTCACATCTGGTGAAGCTGAAGGTCTCAATTTAATACGTGTGTGTGTTGATGCTGAAATTTTTTATTTTTACATTGTAAAATATATGGCTTACACATGTATTTTATGTGAACTATGATTTGTATCGTATTCTATCCTAAGTGGTGGTACTTTTAAGGAAGATATTTTCCTTTAACACTATCCCATATTGGGAATGGCCGTGAAATGAATAATAAAATGCCATTCTTGTATAGAGCATTTCACATGGGGCATACATGTACACAAATGTAATGTCTTCAAGCGCTTCCAAATGGACCTTAGATATTATTACTCCCGCTTTAGCCTTGGCATGTACATTGTACATGTATGACATATTCCTAATTAAAGGAACAAATTACATGTACATGTAGCTAAACATTGGTTTGTATCACATCTAATATTTATGAAATTAACCCATTTTTTTTTCACTCATAATTTCCTTCTCCTTTTCTCCCTTTCAAAATTGTTTTGAACCCTGTATCAAAGTCCACCCCTCCCCTCCCCTCCCATCCGAGAGGGGGACCTCTCGGATGTTATCAAAAAGTTGCTCCTAAAAAGTATGGGGCACTTTTAGAAGAGACAAAAAAGCAAGTGAAATCAATTATTTCCAAAAGGGTCCTGTTATGGTATGAGTAAAATATGATGATTAGCACAAGAAAACTTTATAAAGCTCTGTTCTCCTCTAGTTTTAATTGCCATCTTCAAATCAATGAATTTGTGATATGAACATTATTCCCGTTGAAGGGAAACTTGGACAACATCTTTAAAAAGAACAACTCAGCGTCTGTTTGTCTCTGTCAGGAGATACCCACATTATTATTATTATTATTGTTATTATTACATGTATTAATTACTGGGCAAATTGCCTGCAACCCCTTCTATTTTTCTCACTGGTTATACAGTGGAGAAAAAAAAGAGATATCCCCCGGAGCAGAGAGTGGAGAACGATTTACCTCTGGATAAAATTAAGAATGCTGTGGTGCATTTCAAGAGCCCTTAAAAAGAAAAGATAATCAAGTTGCAGTAATGTTTGTAAAGTACTTAGAGACAGTATTTTGTATTGAGCACTACGCAAATCCAGATTCTTCTTCTTATTATTATTAAGTTGTTGCAAGGAGGTCTCACTTTGTGTTAGAAAACGAAAACAAGTACCATTAAAGTATCAATTTACGCTCCTCTGGTATGACTACTGAAATGAATTGAATTGAAATGGATTATAATAATAATAATACATGTACGGTATTAGAAAGATTAGAAATATAAAA